>JAQZBX010068707.1:0-15706 GCA_029593785.1 Cabassous unicinctus | reverse complement strand
CAGGATGACAACATAAGATATCAACAAATTAAAGGTGATCACAGGGGATACTCCACAATTGGCAGCTACCAACGGACCAATGAGGAAAGTGCCATGGCAGGCACATTGTGCCAGGATGGGATGTTCACAAATGAAATGTTCCATGGTGTTTGGTCCACAGAACAGGAGCCAAAAGGTAACTAGAACCTGTTGTATAGTGTAGAAAGTCCACTGTCTAAAACATTCCCACCAGGAGGCAGCAGGTGCAGTGGTTCATGAAGCTCACTTAGTGCAGAGATCTGTAGATGTCAATACAGCCATCACAGGCCATGAACAAGAGAAGAATAACCTTAGAATGCCTCTGAAGTTCAATAAAGAACTGTACCATGCAGGCGTTCAAGGACATGGCTTTTGTCTGAGAGAGCACATCAGCTATAATTATTGAAGAGAAATAGCATGCATTTATCAAAGACATGAAAGAAGATACATATTGTTGACTCCAAAGTCTGTCTGCAGATTATGCTACCCATAATGATTAGGTTTCCCCTGACAGTGACAATGTAGGTGATAAATAAGACCCTGCATAGAATTCTCTGCACATGAGGATTCTGCATAAGTTATTTTAGAATGATTTCCATCATGTATAGCCTGTCTTTTTTAGTTCCAATGCTGAAGAGGTACTCAGAAGTGAGGCATTCATATTCGTAATAGCAAAATAGTGGGCATTTTATATTTTGGATTTTCAGAGAAAGCCAAAGCATTTTAATAATATAAGTAATTTTATCCCATGCTGTGCCTGAAGAGAAGAAACATGCTACTTTTTTGATTTTACAAAATGAGATTAGAATGAGCCTTTGAAGTTGCCTAATTCAGTTTCTTAAATGGAGGCTGGAGTCACTTTTACCACACCTTCTGAAAAGTCACTGGGTCTTTGCTGCAGAACATCTATGCACAGAGAGTTCACCTTTTAATAAATCTGATTATTTCTCAACAAGTAAGAAATATTAGAACACTTTCTGAAATTTAAAACAAATCTTTCTTCAACTATTGATTCTGTCTATACAAACTGTTGATATACAGATTAAGTCCAATTTGCCTCACTCTTCAAAAGTCCTTTAAATAAGCCACAGAAAAGCAGGGCTCTGTCTTATTCACCTATTTAGCCCAAATGCTAACTTCAGTGTCTGACCCATAGTGGTATTTGTGATATTCAATGACTGTTGACTGAGTAAAAATAAAAATGTTGGAAGACTCTTACTTATTTTCCCTAAGTTTTCAATTTTCCAACTAACTCCAAAAAACAAATGCAAATGAATACACTATAGTAGCATGAACTAGAAATACTCCTTTCACTCCTTCTCCACCCTAGAAAGTCTTCCATGGTCTGTTTCCATGCTCTGCTTCAAACAGGCTGTATTTTACTCTGGCTATCTGGAAATGAAAGCTAAATGTTAGAGAGCATGGTGGGAAGGTAAGGAAGTCAGGGTGTTTATTTTACTGGTTCCCTCCTGTGGTTTGTCAATGACTGGATACCTTTAACTAAGGTATACACAGCCCTGTACAGATCCATTTCCTTCTGGGTTATTGTAATCACTTCCACCCCTGCTTTCTCAAGCCTTGTTGTGTTAATGGCTTCCCACGCTTACTATCCCTGAGGTACTTTTTCATCCCTTTATAGTTTCCCTTAGCTCTTTCCATACCTGGATAAATAATCTTCATTAAACTCTTTTAATCTCCTCCTCTGAGGATGCTCTTTCTTATCAGCACTACTAAGGATACAGAAAGTTTGCAGTTTGTACTTTTCTTTTGTTTAAAAAAAAAAAAGTAGAAATAAAGGGGAGAAGAGTTTTCACTTTTGTAAATTTATTTTATTTTTTAAAATCATCCATACTTCATTTGAATATTGTTGTTACATAATTTATCTTCTGCTAGGGAAAGAAACTATGAAAGGTTGAAATGTAACAAAGTGTTTTCTAAGTGTCTTCAGTGAAAACTTATGTATTACTTAACCCACTCTCAGTGAGGTTACATTGTTCTATGGGTTTTGTGACTTTCACTGTCTTTGAGGTATTTTGGTTTGAGTTCTTTAAATCATAGAAAACTGAGAATAATGCAAATAATTCTTGTTCATAGAAACAATTGCTGTCTGCTGGAGATTCAATTGATTTTCCTCAACCATTGTGGCAAGCAGGCATCTATTTATAAATTCATTACAGCATCTCTGAAAGAGTAATAATATGTGTGGTACATTGAATTCTCCTTTAAGCTGATTATAATGTCACACTGTTTCTCTTATTAATTAATGGGTTAAATACAATCTCTGTCATGTGTTCTTTTATAATTACCTGTGTCAGAGTTTAACTGTCTTTCAAAATTATTTTATCTGTGGATACGGTGATTACTAAGAGAGATAAACTAAAAGACTCACAAAAATCCAGATCCTATTTCCTTCTCTTAATTCACCATCAGTTTGGTTTTTCCATTTTAATTTGTTTGAGATTTGTTTATATTTAATCCATTTATGAAAATCTCCTTTAAAACTTGCTTTGAATTCAAATGAAAACAAAATATGACACTAAAGAAAAAATTTTAGCCCCCTAAATCCACTCCCATCTAGATTTATAATCTATTGAAAATATACTACCACACACATGCAAACAATCCATACCACATATCACAATACACCACACCACACCACCCTAGATTTATTGGTTAATGTTGGCATTGGGAAGACAAAGGCAGAATTTGTCACCTATGATTAGAGTTTTAACATCAACATCACATGTAATTTTCTTGAGGAGGAAGTAAAACAGTACCAGGAAATTCCCAGTAGAAAATCCTCTAACAATTGCAGCACATCATGCTCTAAAGATCAACCACTCTCCCTCCCTGCTGGAACGCTAACAGCAAACATCAGCTTCTGGAACTGTGCCTGCTTGCTTTGCTCATAACCTTATATAAAAATGTATATGTTTAACACAATTTTGCCTTTTGGCAAGTGCACAGGAAGGAGTGGTGTGCACAGGAAAGAATCTTTAAAAACTGCAGTCTCTGGATGTAAGGTGTGACTCTCACTAGACAGTGTGCCCTGGCTGGTAATAAAGGTTTCATTGAAATTTCCTCCTGGGAGTCATTATTTGCATGAAGTGTTCTGCTTCATCTGGAGGCCACAGCAAGATTGACCAGAGCCGACCACACTGAGGCTTACAGGGGAAGGCTTCTGAGAGACGTTCCTCAGCCCTGGTAGGTCCTCAGTCTGGCCAGAAACTCCAGGGGAGATTAATAATAAAACCTAAGGAACCACCAGTTCTGTTCTGTTTCATTAGGTCTGGATTCAAGGGAGGCCATTGGGCTGCCAGATGTGGTGTTACTCCCATGGCCTGGCCACCGGGTGAGATGTCACTCGGAGCCTCAGAATAGGCTCAAGGTTTGTGTGTCTGTGTGTGTAGCTGTCTGTCTGTAACATTTCTGCTCAGTTTTTGTTCCATGCTTCTCTTGTTCTTTGCTATGGGTCAATCCTCCTCTTGTCCTACCACAACCCTTGTCGGTGTTCTAAAGAACTTTCAGGAATTCAAGAAGGCAGAGGCTGGATATGGAGCCAAGGTCAACCTGGGGACCCTCTGAACCCTCTGTGAATTAGAGTGGCCCACCTTCAGTGTGGGCTGTCTGTCTGAAGGAACTACAGACCTCCCAACAGTCTACAACGTCCGGAGAGTCATCTATGCAAACCTGGCCACCCGGACCAGATTCCTTACATTGATATGTGGATAGATCTTCTTACAGACACTCCCAAGAAACTAAAAATTTGTCTTGCAGAACAAGGGTGCTCAGTTGCTCAGTCCAGCCAGAGCCTCAACTTCTGTTGAAAGCTTCGTGAAGAACCCCAGTCCTTTGGTCCTGATGAACCCCCCCTTTACCTACCTATCTCCCAACCTACCCCAACCCCCCTCCATCTGCCCCCTTTCTGTCCATTACCCTCTCCTCCTCCTCTAACCCAATTACCCACAAATAATCTCTACCCTCCACTCCTCACACCCACTGATACCTCTCTAACCAGCCTTCCTTATACACAAAGGGGCACCTAGTATCAGGCTTCTGCAGATCCCCACAACTTGCCTGACCCTGTCCCCTTATTGCCCCTCCACCAAGCAGGTGCAGGCCTAGGTGATGATGGTCTCCCATTTATGGTGTTTGCCTCCTTTTCATCTACAGACCTGTATAACTTGAAAAATCAAAATCTGCCATTCTTAGAAAACCCCAAGGCTTAATTTGTCTCCTAGAAACTATCTTCTTCACGCATAATACCACCTGGGATGACTGCCAGCAACTGTTACAGGTCCTATTCACTTCAGAGGAGAGAGATTGTATCCAGAGGGAGGCTTTAAAAACCATCATGGGTTGAGATGACCCTATCTGAATAGAAACTGTTTTCCCCTCAACCAGACCAGACTGGAATTACAATCAGAATCAAGGTAAGAAGGCTCTCAAGTGGTTTCACCAGACTCTCCTACGTGGCCTTTGAGCCACCGCCAGAAAGCCGACAAATCTTTCTAAGGTGAGTGAAACCACCCAAGTGCCTAATGAGTCACACTCTGCCTTTTTAAAGCATCTAATGGAGACCTATAGAAATTACACCCCTATAAACTCTGAGGCACCTGAAAATCATAGGGCTATAAATATAGCATTTGTTTCACAGTCTGTTCCTGACATATGAAAGAAATTGCAGAGGCTAGAGGGGTTTGAAGGGAAGCTATTATCTGAACTATTGGAGGTGATGCAGAAGGTGTATAACAATAGGGAGGATGCCGATACTTTAAAAACCAAAAAGGTGGCAAGAGTCCTGCTGAGCACAATGGCAATAGAGAGTGCTAGGGCCTCTTCCTCCCATGGATTCTCTGGGAACCAGAAAAAGCCAAGGCAGGGCAGACCAGGATTACAAAAAGACCAGTGCACTTATTGCAAAGAAAAGGGACACTGGAAGAATGAATGCCCCTGGTGCCAGGCAGACCCCAGCCCAGCCCTGCAGTTGCTAGACTGATGGGGCCAGGGCTCACCAGGCCCCTGGGAGCCCATGGTGAAACTAACAGTCGGGGGCAGCCCGGTTAACTTCCTGGTTGATATGGGGGCTATGTACTCCACCCTAAAATTGGACCCTGGTCCCTTTGCAACTGAACATACTTTGTTTCAAGGAGCCACTGGGAAAATACACTCTTATCCCTGGACCACTTCCCGAACTATTAATCTTGGATCAGGGACCGTTACCCACTCTTTCCTTGTTATGCGCAACTGTCCCTACCCCTTGCTGGGGTGAGACTTGCTACAAAAATTAAAAGCAACCATCTCCTTCTGGGATGGTGAAATGAAACTAAAATTCGGCACTCAGCCCCAGACTCTCCTAGTAACCTGCCCCATCTTGGAAGAATATCTCCTAACAGGCCTCGGGACACTGCCAATGGCTAATCAGTTCCAGCACCTGGTTCCAGGAGTCTGGGCTGAAACAAAACCCCCCAGGCTGGCTCAGCATCAAGCCCCCGTGGTGGTGCAACTACTCAGCACATCTCTCCCCATCCGGGTACAGCAGTATGCAATCAGTCACAAGGCCAGGACTGGGACTGATAAACACATCAACTGTCTACTTGATGCAGGTATTCCCATTCCCTGCCAGTCCCCATGGAACACCCCCTTACTTCCTGTGCAAAAGCCAAGGAGCACAGATTATTGGCCAGTACAGGATCTTAGGGAAGTAAATAAGAGGGTTAAAACAATACACCCCACCATCCCTAACCCATACACGCTTCTAAGCCAGCTCCCTCCGGAACATACCACCTACTCTGTCCTGGATGTAAAAGATGCATTATTTTCCATACCATTGGCACTGGTTAGCCAACCCATCCTTGCTTTTGAAGACCCTCGGCTGGAGGGAAGTGGGCAGCTCACATGGACCAGACTTCCCCAAGGATTCAAAAACTCCCCCACTTTGTTTGGGGAAGATTTGGGGTGAGACTTATCCCCTTTCAGAGAACAACATCCAGGTGCTAACCTACTTCAGTACATAGATGACCTTCTCCTAGCCACACCAGACTTGGACTCATGCAAAGCGGCAACCCTCAGCCTACTCAGAGCATTGGCAGAAATGGGGTTTCGTGTATCCGCCAAAAAGGCTCAGCTCTGCTCCCACTCCATAACATATCTGGGATACATCTTTTAAAAAGGAGAGCAGCGACTTTCATGCGACAGGATACAGGCCGGATTGGGCATCACTGCATTGACCACAAAGTGACAGGTATGCAAATTTCTTGGTACGGTGGGATATTGCAGACTGTGGATCCCCGGATTCGCGGAAATTGCTAAGCCCTTTTATGCCACCACAGTGGGCAAAGGAAATGACTTGTGGATGAGAGAACAGCAGGAAGCTTTTGAATATCTGAAGACAGCTCTGGTGAGTGCCCCCACCCTTGGGCTACCTGATCTGTCCAAATCCTTTAATCTATTCATTGATGAAAGTCGCAGGGTTAGCAAAGGAATCTTAAACCTGTCCATTGGGCCTTGGCGCTGACCAGTAGCGTACCTCTCAAAAAAGCTGGATTATGTAGCTGCCGGGTGGCCCAACTGCCTAAGAGCCTTCACGGCCACTGCCCTTTTAGTTAAGGAAACCTCTAAGTTACCCTTTGGCCAAAATCTGGTGGTAATGGCCCCACATTCGGTGGAATCCCTTCTCTGCAGTCCCCCGGACTGCTGGATATCTAATGCCAGAATCACACAATACCCAGTTTTATTGTTGAATCCACCCTCTCTGGTATTCTCAAAAATGGAGGCACTAAATCTGGCCACCCTGATCCCTGACTCTAGTGCTCCCCCAGTGGCCCATGGCTGCTTGCACTTAATGGAAACCCTGATGGGGTTACGCCCAGACCTCACCGATATGCCTTTGCCAGAGGCTTCCCATAATCTCTACATAAATGGCAGCAGCTTTGTTAAAGACGGAGTCTGTTACGTGGGAGCTGAAGTAGTAGACCCACCCAAAACTATCTGGGTTCAATCCTTAAGCCATGGCACCTCTGCCCAATGGGCCAAACTAATAGCCCTTATTCAGGCTTTAAGATGGGCAAAAGATCAAACTGTCAATATTTATACGGACAGTAGTTATGCCTTTGCTACAGCCATTGAGCACGGGGCACTGTACCAAGAGTGAGGATTCCTAACATCTGGAGTTAAAGAGATTAAAAATGGCACTCAAGTCCTAGCACTATTAGAAGCCATTTGGTTCCCTCACCAAGTAGGCATTGTTCACTGCAAGGGACACCAGAAGGGAAACTCCCCACAGGCTGAAGGCAACCGACTAGCAGATGAAGTCGCAAGAACCGCCACCTTCCTACCAGTCGCCCCTGTCCAAATTCTCCTGACAGTCCCCAGCCAGGAAACCCCGGTACTACACTACTCTCCAGAAGACGTCAAGCAGGGGGAAAGTCTAGGAGCTAAAATTTCCCCAGAAGGTTGGTTAGTCCTGCCTGATGGCAGAACATATCTACCTGAAGCAGTGGGGGCACAATTGGTCAAAAGGCTGCATGACATCACGCATATGGGCAGCACCAAATTAATAGAACTAATAAAAAGAGACTTTTATTTCTCAGGCTTTTCTAAAATCAGCAAAAGTATCACATCAAGATGCGAAGTCTGCGCCAAAGTAAATCAAAGAGGAGGGGTCCAAGTTCCAGTGGGAGCTAGGCTTTGCGGGATGGAACCAGGGGAGCACTGGGAAATAGAATTTACTGAGATAAAGTTGGGAAAATATGGATATAGGTATCTCCTGATGCTGGTGGATACGTTTTCGGGATGGGTGGAAGCCTACCTGACTAAAAATGAAACAGCCACGGTAGTAGTTAAGAAGTTGATAGCAGAAATCATTCCAAGATTTGGGCTTCCTCTTAGAATAGGATCAGATAATAGCCCCGCCTGCATAGCACAGGTGACTCAACAATTGGCTAAAGCCCTGGGTATAAATTGGAAACTGCACTGTGCATTTCGGCCCCAAAGTTCGGGACAGGTTGAAAGAATGAACCACACCTTGAAAGAAACCCTAACCAAGTTGGCTCTGGAGTCTGGTGAAAACTGGGTGAGTCTCCTTCCTTTTGCCCTCCTTAAAGCCAGGTATACCCCCTACATACAGGGCATTACACCCTATGAAATATTATTTGGAAGACCCCCGTCCCTGTTGCCCAAGTTGGGGTTAGAAGAAAATATCTGAATATGACAACCAATATTTTTTCTCTACTCTAAAGGTGCTGGACCAGATTAGAAAAACAGTAAATCGGACAGTCCAAGAAGCCCATCTCCCTTGTCCAAATACTAACCCTGTTTTGTTTCAGTGGCAGCCCGGAGATCTGGTCTGGGTTCAGAAGCTCCAGGCTGGAACACTGGAGCCACGGTGGACTGGCCCATATGTGGTGATCCTCACAACACCCACAGCAGTAAAAGTTGCAGGGAAAAGGCACTGGATACATGCATCCCAGCTAAAAGCCGTCAGGTCCGGAACGGAGAACTCAAAAGCAGGAAAGTGGACAGTCATCAGGACAGAAAACCCTTTAAAAATCAAGATTCACCAGATAAGCTAAGACTAAGGGTGGGGAAGGAGGGCGGAATATAACAATGCCCTGGCAAATGAGTTTGCTGTCCCTCCTGGTTATTACCGTTTGCACTAGTAGTGGCTTTTGGTTAACCTCCTATTACTGGAGGATTACCAGAACTGAAGACGGGAAGGTTCTAAATGCTACTCAAACTACCAAGAAAAATCCTACCCTCTCTTTTGATTTATGTTCCCTCCTCAGAGAAGAATATCACGTAAAGCCAAACAGCTCACATCCTTTACAAGCTCTTTTACAAGTTGGGGATGTTGAAACCAGAAATTAGAAAAGGTCTAGCTCAGGTTCCGTTCTATGTCTGCCCTGCAGACGGGTCCCCAGAATGCAGTACTCAAGGGCAGTACCACTGTGCCCAATGGGGTTGCAAAACCTTAGCCCCATGGACTTCCAAAGATGCTGCTATCAGCCTCAATAAGGAAGCACAGCCCCAGAACCCAACTGTCGGGTCTCGTAACCCCATCCACATCCATATTACTAATGGGTTTGATGATGTCTTGGAGGGGGTTAAATCATGGGGCCTCAGGCTATATGTCACTGGTCAAGACCCCGAAACTGAGTTCACCATCCAGCGAGGTATGCTTAACCCCCCTCCATCTAATCCATTTGGCCCCTACCGGGACATTTTCCTTAATTCAGAATCAAAAACTCCACCCGAAAATGAACCAGAAAACTTCAACTTCTTCAACCAAAAACCCACCAGGACTCCCTTGTTGTCCATGTTCTTTTCTGTCTTTGCCTTCCTAAACAATAGCCAACCAAATACCACCAAAGATTGTTGGCTCTGCTTAAACCCTCAGCCTCCTTATTACATTGGAATAGGAGCAAATAGGAGTATTGCTCCAAATGCATCACTATATGTCCAGAAAATATCAGTGAATGAAAGCCAAAAACTGTGTAGGTAGGGTCATAGGCCAATTTTAACTCAGGTGGACCTACAAGGAAACGGCACCTGTTTTGCCCCCTTCTCAGCCAAAATTAATGCCAACTTTCCTAAGCCCCCACTGCTCATTAGTTATTCTCTCTAACGAAACTGATTAATCTTATTATTGGAAGGCTCCTAGTGGCACCTGGTTCACCTGTACTCGAGGAATCACACCTTGTCTCTCTCCTCAAACCCTGTCACAATCTGAAACTGAAGAAAACCCCATTGTCTGCATCCTGGTGCACATCATCCCACAGGTATACTGGTATTCAGGTGAAGGAGGCCGTGAACATTTTAGAACCATAAGCTGATTTAAGCGAGTTCCCATTCTCGTTCCTATTATGGTTGGCCTTGGGATTGGGGGCTCAGCAGCCTTGGGAATGGCAGGCCTGGTTACCGGTAAAGAAAACTTTAAAACCTTATCTATTCAAATTGACTCAGACCTAAAGGAGTTAGAAAAGTCAGTCACCTTGAAACATCCTTATCCTCTCTGGCCAAAATGGTTCTACAGAATAAGCGTGAGTTAGATCTGTTATTCTTAAAACAAGGAGGACTGTGTGTAGCCTTAGGTGAAACCTGCTGTTTCTACGCTAACCACTCAGGAGTAATTAAAGAAAGCCTCTTACTAGTTAGAAATAGGACAAAGGAATGAGAAGAACACAGAACCAAAAATGTAAATTGGTATGAAAGCCTGTATTCATGGTCTCCACGGCTAACTACCTTAATCACCGCCGTTGCAGGCCCACTTGTCCTCGTTCTACTAGAATTCCTAGTAGGCCCTATTTTCATTAACTGTCTCACTTCCTACATCCGAAAAAGAATACAGGCGGTAAAGTTAATGGTATTGTGCACTCATTATGATCCCTTAGCCACTGAAGCAGAGTCAATGGTTTGACTAATGCTATTACAGGAGAAGGGAATGAGAAGGAAGTAAAACAGTACCAGGAAATTCCCAGTAGAAAAATCCTCTAACAATTGCAGGTGGGAAAAACCCAGGTGCCCATCCGGGTCTGAAAAGAATCAGCATGTTATGCCCCAAAGATCAACCACTCTCCCTCCCTGCTGGTACGCTAACCGCAAACATCAGCTTCTGGAACTGTGCCTGCTTGCTCATGACCTTATGAAGAAATGTATACGTTTAACCCAATCCTGCCTTTTGACACACGCACAGGAAAGGACTCTATAAAAACTGCAGTCTCTAGACGTTAGGCTGGACTCTCAATAGGGAGTGCGCCCCAGCCAGTAATAAAGGTTCCATTAAATTTTCTCCTGGGAGTCATTTCTTGCATGAAGTGTTCCACTTCAGCTGAACTTTAAATCTCTATAATTGGTGTGCAGATTGAGAAACTTGAACCCTCATTACAGACATCGTGTTCATGTATAATAATAAATTAAGATGGTGAGTGCTGAGATTTTAGCCCAGCACAATCACATATTAAAAATCCACATTTTCCCCGCCGCGCTATGCTTGAGCCTGGAGCGGCCCGGCCTCGCTGCCAGGCGCCTGTCCCAGCGTCTCCTCGGAGCCCGGGCCGCTGCCTCAGCCGCCGTCAGCGGCCCTGAGCTCGGCACCCCCGGCAGACCCTTAGAACCCGTATGGTGCGGTTGGACAAAGGCGCAGGGAGCGCGCGGGGAAGGAGACCCCAGGAAGGCGAGCGAGGGAGGCAAAGCGCAGATGACGCCTGACCCAGCGCGACCTGGGAATGCCGCGAGGCCCTGCCCGCTTGCTCCAGCCTTCCGCTGGGCGGCGCCTCAGAACATGATGGCGCCCTAGGCAGCCCTTGAGCTCCTCTGGAGATTGCTGTGCGCGGGTTCTCGGCCCGGGGAGGACGAGTCGCGGGAGTGCATCTACTGCAAGGCCAACTGGCAGCTGGAGCGCACCACCCAGAGTGGCCTGAAGTGTTGCCAGGGTGAGCAGGACAAGAGCCTGTACTGCTACTTCTCCTGGCACAACAGCTCCAGCACCATGGAGCTCCTCAAGAATCGCTGCTGGCTAGATGAATCCAACTGCTAGGATAGGCAGAGTGTGTGACCACTGAGGGGTACTCCCAGGTTTACAACTGCTACTGTGAAAGCAACCTCTGCAAGGAGTGCTCCACCCACTTGCGGGAGGCTGGGGACCCAGAAGTCACGTAGGAGCCACCCCTGACAGCCACCACCCTGCTCAAGGTGCTGGCCTTCTGGAGGTACCGGCATCGCAAGTCCCTCTACAACCACATGGACATCCTTGAGGACCCTGGGCCTCCGCCTCTGCCCCCCTCCCATCTGGTGGTCCTGGAGCCACTGCAGCTGCTGGAGATCAAGGCTCCAGGGTACTTTGGCTGTGTCTGGAAAATGCAGCTAATGAACAACTTTGTGGCTGTCAAGATCTTCCCACTGCAGAACAAGTAGTTGTAGCAGAGTGAAAGGGAGAGCTTCAGCACAGCTGGCCTGAAGCATGAGAACCTGCTGCAGTTCATTGCCACAGAGAAGCAAAGCTCCAACCTCCTGGTTGAGGGGTTACCTCAAGGGGAACATCGTCACCTGGAACGAGCTCAGTCATGTGGCAGAGACGATGTCAAGATGCTTCTCTATGTGCATGAGAACATGATTTGGTGCTGTGGCAAGGGCCACAAGGCTCCTCTTGCCCACAGGGACTTTAAAAGCCAGAATGTATTGCTCAAGAGCAACCTCACAGCTGTGCTGGCTGACTTGGATCTGGCTGTTTGGTTTGAGCCGGGAAAACCAGAAGAGACACTTGGGAAGGTTGACAAACTGTGGCACTTGGCACCCAAGTTGCTCTAGGTCTCCATCAGCTTTCAGAGGGATGCCTTCCTGCACAGCCACATGTACCCCATGAGGCTGGTGCTCTGGAAGTTCATGACCCACTGCATGGCTGCATATGGACCTGTGGATGAGTACTTGCTGCCCTTTGAGTAGGAGATTGGCCAGCACCCCTTGCTGGAGGAGCTGCAGGAGGTGATTGTGCACAAGAAGATATGGCCCACCAGTAAGGATCACTGGCTGATGCATCCAGGCATAACCATCTAGGAGTGCTGGGACCATGACACAGAGGCATGTCTGCCCACAGGCTGTGTGGAGGAGCAGGTGTCCCTATCCTGAGGTCGGTCAACAGCACTACCTGGGACTGTCTTGTCTCCATAGTGATGTCAGTCATCAACATGGACCTTCCCCCTAAAGAGTCAAGAATCCAGTGCTAGACTCAGTGGATCTGAAGAAGAAAAGAAAAACAAGTTGTACTTTGTTTTGGAAATCTCTAAAACCAGCAAACATAAAATGCAGCTGCTATTTTACCTTGACTTTTTATTATTATTATAATTATTATTAATGTTATTTTTGGATTCGATCAGTTTTTGCCAGCACATTGCTCTACTGTATCACCAAGAGCAGATGCTTCAAAAGGTGTTGAGGTGTTGAGCTGGGAATGCAGAAACAGCACCCTGCTGAAGGGCCTCAGCTCCCCCCCCCACCTTTTGGGGTTCATTTTCCCTGCTTTCTCTTTGTTGTCTCAGAATTTGTGACACAAAGAAACCATCTCCTGTCTTAGGAAACATCAATGCTAGAGGAACCTTTGAAGACTGTTGCATAAGAACCACCTTCCTCAAAAGAGGACTTTCCTTTCCCCTCTGTCCTGTTCCCTCCTCCCTTTTATTTGTTTTTTTTTCTCTTTTTTGAGACATTGAGCCTCAGAAATAGCAGGCATCTCCACAGATCTAACAGGTGTTGTCCTGACCAAGGAAAAACAGGGCTGAGGAGGATTGTGGTTTGAACTGGATTTGGAGGGGAGGACATGCTGGGGTGGGATCTGGGCAGAGCTGCACTGGACTTGGGCACATTGGGAGCAGCCCTTCCTGTGAAGGCCACTTCTCAGGTAACCTGGAGACATTGGGAAGGCCTTGAAGAGGCCCAACATGAAGGCAGCTGTGGGGTTTGGAGAAAGTCTGAAAACTGGCATGACTCTGATTCACCTGCTGGCCCTGACTAGCTTGTTTCCCACTAGCTTGGTCTTGGCATAGGATAAAATGTTTTTTCCTGCCCTGATTTTAAGATAGGTGAGGATAAAAATCACTGCAGTTTAATGAGTATTTTCTTCACAATACCTGAGGCTGTAAATAGCTTTCAGGGGAGGAGAAGTTGAAATACTTTGCTTCCTCCTAGAGTCATTCAGGGAGGTTCCCTTGGAGGTGCCCTGCACAGCTGGGCACTAGGCAGCTGGAGGGGGGCATGAGGCCTCCCTTTCTGGAGACCCCACTGGGTGACATCACTATCCCCTTCCAGTGGCTCAAGGACACGGCTTTCTCCAAACCACTTAAATTGGTGCACATTCTGAAAATGGGTTTCTATGATGCCATAACCTCGTGCTAGTCAGTGCATATTCCTAATGCTGCTGTTTTGAAGTTTGAATTTTTTTAAGTTTTTGAAACATGAAATTTTTATTTTTAAACAAAACACACTCCTATCCACATATACACACACATTTTGCTACATGGCTTCCAAGGTTTAAATTTTAAAAAGTAAAAGAATTAAAACTTCACACCACAGACCACCTCAAACCAGAAATACCTCAGAATTTTCTACTTGCATATATTTTATTATATATTGTGTTAGTTGTGTCATCTGGTAGTAAGTATATTTTAATGAAAGTTGGATTTTATGGCAAGGGAGATTAAAAGAAATAGGGAAAAAGCAAAAAGTTTGAGTCTTCTAAGGTGTGAGCCCATTTTTGTTTGAGAAGTCCCCATGTAAATAGTTGTCATCCGCTCTAGGTTGGCTGTCTGGGCTGAGTCTGGGCCATCACTCTCATTTGTGAAGACTTTTCCTTCTGGTTTCTTATTTTATTTAAAAACAGTGCATCTTTTCATCTGGAGGGGAGGTGAGTTGGTGGGCAATGGGGAGAAGTTGACTTCGGTGAGAGCTTGAGAGCACCACTGCATCTTGATTATTTGGAGGTTTCCCACAACTTAATTGACTGATGTTCAGAATGACAAGGAACCTCACTGTAAATCAGTAAACTGTGGCCCTCATACCTGCCTGAGGTAGTTTTACTTGAGATTTAATTTCTTAAAGAAATGGGCAGCAGTGATTAGTAGGGGAGATCCATAACATTTCTGTGAATCCACCCTGTCCTCAGGGTGCTCTGTGGTCAAGGAGGTGGTCTGGGAGGGGGAGTCTCTCCCATTCTTAGCTAAGTGGGCCATCTGCCCCACCCCACCCTGGAGGTCAGTGACTTCTGGACCCTGCCTGATGGGTGTGTCCTCCCCCTTGTGTGTGTGGACACAAGGTGCTGTGGGGGTGAGTTGCTCACAGAGCTCAGTTTTTGCTTTACAGGTCAGAATGTGGGCTGGCCAAGGTGGTTACAGTGACAGTGTTTTGTTTTATTAGCTGTGTCTTATTATTATTATTTTTAAGTTTGATTTTGTGCTGTGTTTTTTTTTTTAACAACAAATAGGCCTTACATCAGTTGTTTTTCTTTTCCACTCATTTCTTTAAGAAATTTTAAAATATTTCTTGAAAAGTGCCATATCTAATTTCTTGAGCTCTCTTCTCAGGCAGTGCTGGGCATCTCTCCTTGTCACCCTCAGAAGAAACAAATAAGCCTAACAAATATAGGTAGTTGACTGTAAGAGGGATCTGCTCACTTATCCTGCCCAGTGCAGGATATTGCCCACCCCCATCCCCAGGTGTTGGGTTTCCTCTGGTGATCCTTCTTCTGTGTGTCCTGGCTTGAGGCTTGGGAGGGCACATTTTGGCCTGGTCATGGGCAGAGTTTAGCCAGGGCCTGGTGTGTGGCCTGCTGGTCAGGCCTTCCTGTTGGCTATGTCCTCTTCTCCAGGTGGGATCCCTCTTTGCAGGCCCTGTGCTCAGCCACTGTTGTGTCCCTATGGGACCTTGGACCTGGAAGGCAGTGTCAGGAGATGGGAGAGGGGAAAGGGTCCAGGGTCCTGTGTCAGCCCTTTGGGCTTCAGGCTGCCCTTTGCCTTTGTGCTGAGGTGTGCATGCGCCCATTGGTCAGCCCTCCTGGCTGCCCACAGCAGAGGATGGGCAACCTCCTTGCAGGTCCAGCACTGGGAGCCTGGCTGTGACCTTTTCTCCCAGAAAAAGCATCCTTTGCCATCATACTTTCTTTGGGGACTGAGCCATCTAGAGCTCTGCTCTGCATTTATTA
>JAQZBX010068706.1:0-15705 GCA_029593785.1 Cabassous unicinctus | reverse complement strand
TTGGCAAAAAAAAAAAAAAAGAATTTAAAGTAACTGAAAGTGACCAAAGAGCATACAATGAGAAGCATTTATTGAAGAAAATTTAATGACTCTAAGACAGTGGGAGTGTATAAAATTTTTTGGGGGGTTGCATCCCCCTCCCAACCACTCCATGGCATGGAAATTTTACCCTGTGAGTGTAGAGCAGATCATGAGAATTGGCAGCTTTGTTCATCTGCAACAGGGGCTTGACTTATTTGAAGCAGAGCCTGGAGAGATCCAAAATCATTGGCATTGTAGAAAACAATAGAGATCTCACTTGCAAATAATCACATAAGGCTAAATTCTTGGCAATACAAGTTGAGGCAAGAAGCAGAACATTGGATCAGCTAGAAATTTAACAGGGAGATATAGTGAAAAAGACTGCCAAAAGCACGTCTCTGAGATTACAGTTTTCCTTAGTGATCAAAAGTCTGTGTGCATGTGTAAGGTTGTGCTCACTCAGAATACACTGTAGAGGAGTTTTGTGAGCTACTAGTCCTTAGCTGAATGCTGGGCATTCCCTGAACTTTGAAATTTCCTCAAGCCACACAAAGATCTACCAGCAAAAAGTGGAAGCCTTAATGGCTCAAAGTATTTAAGCAAAACCTCTATTTTAAGGTCAATGATCCAGAGGTGATGCCTAAGTCACCAGGCTTATAAATAAATTTTAAAAATGTCTAAGCAGAGACAGAAGCCACACACTGCAAGGGAAACAGGCTCAAGAAATGTTTTAGTTTGTTAAAAGTTGCTGGGATCAATATACCAGAAATGAGCTGGCTTTTATAAAGGGGAATTTATTAGCTTAAAACCTTACAGTTCCAAGGCTGGGAAAAAAGTCCAAAATCAAGGCATGAGGCAAAGGTTTCTTGCCAAAGATCAGCTGCTGGTGATCCTGGACTCCCGCAATTGATAAGACACAATGTGGCTCTGCTGATCTCTGCCTTTTCCTCCAGGCTCACTTTATCCCTGAGCTCAGCTGTGGGCGATTAGGCACATGGCAAGCCTGCCTCTCTCTCTCCTCTCCTCTGGCCTCATTGCTAGTTCTGCTTTAGGCTTCTCCATCGGTGGCTTTTCTCTCTCCCATGTTCACCGATTTCAACTTCTGGAGGCACTTCTCTATCACTGCAGTTTTTTCCCTTGTGTCTTCCATTTTTTTTTTCTCTGTTTATAAAGGGCTCCAATAAGAAGATTAAGAATCACCCTGGATTATGTCCTACTGTTGCAATCTAATCCAATGGCCCTTTATTGGGCTATTCTAATCAAAGTTTCACAATAGGTTCAATTTAAGAACATAATATTCTGGGGTCTACATAAAAGACTCAAAACAACAGAACAAGAATTAGTCCAGACAAGTAACTAAAACAATCAACAACAAAACAGTTGCTAAACTAGATTATCTAAAATGTCCAGTTTTCAATGTCCAGTTATATGAGACATATAAAGAAACAAGAAAATGTAATTCATGCACAGGAAAATAAGCATGTGATAGAAATTATTTCTGAGGGGACTCAGGTTTTGGATTTAGCATATAATGACTTCAAATTACTATTATAAAAAATGTCCAAAGAAAAGAAGGAAATCATGTTTAAGGAATTAAGGAGCCAAAATTCCATAGATCACACCTTTTATGTGAAATGTGAGAGGGATTCAATATGCTGTTTCTGGTTTGAAGATGAGGAGGCCATATGGGAAACTTGAGAAGGAACTGAATTCTGCTAACATGTGTGCTTGGAAGAGGACACCACTCCAGATGAGAACCAGAGTCCAACAGGATTATTTTGCATCCAGCCTAGTAAGAAACTGAGCAGAGAATTCAGCCACATCATGCTGGACTTCTCACAAACAGAAACCATTAGATAATGAATTTGTGCTTTCTAAGTGGTTATATTTGTCATAATTTTTTGCATTGTCATAAAATGCAAAAATAGGGAAAAGTGACTGTGCATGGGGATTTGTGGGATGTCTGTACTCTATACATGATTTTTTAAAAACATGCAACAGCTCTAATAATAATAATAATAATAAATAAAAGTAATACAGATTTGGACCTGGAAATGGGATGGTGCAGTAACAAATAACTAAAAATGTGGAAATGGCTTTCGAATTGAGCAGTGGTCAAAGAGGGAGGGAGAGATTGCAAGTGAGAGCAACACTGAGTGAGAGGGAGAGAGCAAGATGATAATGACAAACGAAGAATTGTTTCCAGGAATTCTTAGACATTTAATTTCATCATACTTATTACACTCGCAACAACTTCCAGAACCATGACAGATACAATAAAAGAAGTACAAGAATCCTCAAAATTATAAAAGGTTTTAGAAATGGTGGTTATTAAAAAACCAATGACAGCTAGAAAAATATCATGGAACAAGTTTCTTTCCACAATAGGAAAATTATACTAGAAACAAGAAAATGTAATATGAAATTTGCAGGTCTTTTTAAAAGAAAACTGCAAAACTCCATTGAAAAATATAAAAGATATTCTAAGAGGGGGAAAATTCCATATTCCTGATTAGATATTTGAAAACTGACAATTTCTCCTAAATTTATCTCAAATTCCAGATTTGCAATATGCTTTTTAATAGAGGAAAATTACATATATTATAAACACAAAATGGAAAGACAGATCAATGACACTCATTAGAAAGTCCCACCAAAAAGCCTTGAGCATATATATATATACATGTAAAATTTTATATCATGAAGATGGCATTTTAAATTAGAGGAGAAGTGACATATCTTCTCATAATTCTGTTTGATCAATTGTCAAATAAAAATGAACATTTTCAATTGTAATTGAAAATTGTCAAGTGGAGCTATGTTATGTTCAATGCATAGTTTATACTTTCATAAAGGTATATTCCAAATTAATTAAATATTTAAATATAAAAAAATAATAAATAGTGGAAAAACATGAAATTCAATATATATGACTCTAAGATGGGAAAATAATTTCTGGGCATGATATCAAAGTGTGAGGAATAAGGAATACTAGATTTGAGAACAGTAAATTAGGAACACAATTCTGTCAAAACTATAGTAATAAAATTCAAAAAATATTACACAATAGGAAAACTATTTTGCATTTAATTCTAGAGAATAACACAAGCTATCATTAAAAAATCATCATAAAAAATCATCATAAAAATCATCATAATTCCTAATGTTTTCTTGAAGGTGAGGAAAATGGAACTTTCATTCAATGTTTAGAGAATAATAATTTTGTGACACTGCCTGGAGGAAATGTCCTGCTTGGCCTTGCAGTGATGGGTAGAGGTCCTTGTGTGTTTTATCATAACCTACAAAATTGTGCAGGACAGAGTATAAACTGTAATGTAAATTGTAATCCATAGTTAGCAGCAATGCTTTAATATGTGTTCATCAAATGTAACCATTGTACCACACTAATGAAGGATGTTGTTGATGTGGGAAAGTATGAGAGGAGAGGTATTGGGGAATGTGGGAATTCCTTATATTTTTTAAGTAAAATTTGTGTAACTTGAGGCTTCTTTAAAAATAAAAATATAATTTAAAAACTGTTGGTAATTTTTTTATACCTTGTGTATGATATATCTTAGTAAATATTCTGTGTGCATTTTAAGGAAAGTGTGTTCTTCTGCTGTTGGGTTGATTGTTCTATGAATATCAATTGGGTCAAATGGTTAATAGTGTTATTCTGGTCTTCTGTAAACTTACTGATTCACTGCCTACTCTTTCTATTAATTATTGGGAAAAAGGTTTCAAATTCTCTGACTATAATTATAGATTTGCATATTTCTCTTTATGGCTCTATTGGGTTTTCTTCACGTGTTCTGAAAGTCTGTTTTTCATTTCCAAATTAGAATAATTTTATCTCCTTTAATAATTGACCCATTTAGCATTAGCAAAGTACTCTCTTTTCCACTGGTAATATTTTTTGCTCTGAAATCTACTTTGTCATTTCAATATGGTTACTCAACTCCATTTCATCAGTGTTATAATAATCGATCCTTTTCCATCCTTTCTACTTTTCACCGGTTTAAATTTTTATATTTAATTTTTTTCTCTATTTATGTCTTTGAATTAATTCGCTATTTGCATCTCCTTTGCTGGCTTATTTGCAAAAATTCCGGTGTGTGCTTCTGTGTTTGTGCATCACATGGGCACACATGTGTTAGCTTTAGGGTTTATGGTACATATTCTTAACTTATCATAGTTTACCTTCATGTAATATTACACAACTCCACCTACAGTATACTACCCTTTTTCTTTTCCTCGCCTTTGCAATACATTACTGTTGTGCATTTTATTTCTATGTGGATTATAAGCCCCATACTATATTGTTATTTGTTTTTTCTTTAAATAGTAAATTTCTTTTTAAAAAGATATAAATAAAAAGATGAAATCTTTTTAATTTATCCATGTATTTACCACTTTTGGAGTTCTTCATTTCTGTGTAGATCCAACTTTCTTTTGGTGTTATTTCTGCTTAAAGAATTTCTTTAGCATATTTTGTAGAGCAGTGTTACTGGTGAATTACTTTAAATTTTGTACTTGTAGAAAAGTCTTATCTCACCTTCTTTTTGAAAGAATTTTTCACCAAGTGTGAAAGGCATCCTGTTCAATGGGAGAAAATATTTAGAAACCACATATCCAATAGAGCTTTGATTTCCATGTTATATAAAGAGATCATACAATACAACTATAAAAAGACAAGCAACCCAATTAAAAAATGGGCAACAGACTTGAATAGACATTTTTCCAAACAGGAAATACAAATGGCCAAAAAGCATGTGAACAGATAATCAATATCACTAGCTATTATGGAAATGCAAATAAAAATTACAATGAGATATCATTTCACCCCTTCTAGAATGACCATTATTTAAAAAAACAAACAAACAGAAAACTACCAGTGTTGGAGATGATGTAGCTAAATAGGGATACTCCTTCACTTTTGGTGGGAATGTAAAATTGTGCTGCCTCTGTGGAAGACAGTTTGGCAGTTCTTCAGGAAGCTAAATATAGAGTTGCCATATAATTCAGCAATCCCTCTATGAGGAATATATTCAGAAAAACTGAAAGCAAGGACAGAAAGTGACATTTGCACACTGATGTTCATAGCAACCTTATTCAAAATTGCTAAAAGATAGAAACAATCCAAATGTCTGTCAACTGATAAATGGATGAACAAAATGTGGTATATAGATATCATGGAATACTATTCAGCTGTAAGAAGAAATAATGTTGGGATGCATATGACAACATGGAGGAACCTTGAGGAAATTATGTTGAGTAAAATACACCAGACACAAATATTGTATGGTCTCAATGAATTAAATATGATGAGTACACTCATGGAGTTAAAATCTAGAGTATAGATTTCTAAGAGAGAGAATGAGGATTGAGACGGGCAGGCTGATGCTTAATGCAGATATAATGACTTTTTAAGTGCCTTTATACTAGTTATTTCATGTATGTCATCTCTGAATCTCTATTAATTGGTTTCCTCTTTTTTATTTGTATATTTTCATGCTTGTTTTCACTGCTGGTAATAATTATTATTGAGTACCAAATATTGTAAATCAATTTGTGGGAGGGGGGAATGGTTATTTTTTACAAATATTCTTGAGCTTTGTTCCAGGGCTCAGTTATGAGAAATGGTAAGAGTTTGATTCTTTATTGTCTTGTTGTTAAGGATCTGATTGTTCAACCTAATACCTCATGGATTATATGATTTTCATCTGGCTTTTTTAGAGAAAGTAGAACATAGAAGAGTAAGGAAAATCACATCTCCTTACAACACATGTGTGCCTTGGAAAAGAGATATGGATGTTTTTGGATTATGCATTCAACCAAAGTTTTAAAATAATCAGGAATGAGTCATAAGAATCATAATGATACTTTTCTAATAAAAAAGAACTGACTGAAATAGTTGTGGAAACCAACTGAAGTATCTTTAAGGAGATCAATGCCTAAAATGGAAAGTTCTGGAACCAATTGAGATAAATCTAAAGGAACACACAATCTCGTAGAAAATATCTACAGAGAACAGTTCATAACAATTACTGAAATTTTTTAAATGTTTATACTACAAGTTCACTCATTTCTTCAGGATTTCAATAAATATTTGATTTGGTTGTTGATGTTTATATTGGCTATCTAACATGAGTCAGGATATAAAAGTGCATAGCCGAAATTCACTCCTTGTCCTTATAAAAGTTTTTTTATTCTAATGGTCAACTTAATGAGCTGATTGAAATCATGTTACAAAAGATTAAGCATACTCTATTTTGTATGTAAAAAAAATAGGTTACTGCTTGGACCTTGTCATCTGAGCATTACTTATTATGCACTCAAACTGTGTTTGAAGCTGCTGAGTCATCATGTCTCTGAGGACACAGTTCTTTCTGTAGCTTCCTTGGGCTTTCTGCCAACATTTGATAGGTAGTGGATTCATTAGTGACTTTTAACATGGGTTGTTAAGGATGCTTTTTTTGGTTCACATAATCTCTTTTCCAGTTTGAACAAATACAATAAATGACTTTCTCATTATTGTAGAATTTTCCTCCAAGGCAAAGATATATAAGCCTTAACTCTTTAAACCAGAGAGAGTTTATGGCATTTAGAACATCTTTTTTAAACAAGAATTATTTCTTTTAGCTACCAAGTATACAAGTAAATATTTCTTGGTTTTAAAATTAGGTAATAATTGTGTTCTTTAAATGTTTTTATATGATGTGACAAGAAATTGAGAGAACTTTATATAAGCACAGGTGGCCTTCAGACTAGAACCAGTGCTCATGGTAGAGCATGCTGAGTATACTAATAAGCTTCCACAAAACTCCTGCCCAGCTTCGATCATACTATGAACCTTGTGGGTTAAATTGCAAGTAGAATCCATGGAGAATTGCTGTTTGAGTAAGTATGAGAGTGTTTGAGAGTTCTGAAGAAAAGCTGTATCATCAGATCTTAACATATTGTCTTAGAAAAGAACTAGTAATTTCAAATTTTGCAATGTTGAAAATTAGCAAATTTCCTAAAAGGTAGAAACAGTTTTTTATTTAACACAACTTTTACTTCTAAATGTACAGAGCTAAGAGAGATTTAAGTAATTGGAAAAATAGAATTTACATGGGAATAATGACCTACAAGAGACATAGTTTTAGGAACATGTCCACAAATGCTTAGTATTTTCAAAAGCTAAAAAATAAAGGAAATACATGAATAAGATATTGGTCTATTGCACCTGAATGTCAATCATGCTTTCATCCTTTCCACTTATGGCTTGATGAGAAAGCAGTCTATGGAAATCAAGTGTTGACAAATGGAAAGTGAACATAGTTTGTGAGAGTGGATCATTGACCTGATGGGGTAAAGAGGACTAAATATTTTCAGTTGGCAGGAAATACCTATGTAACATTTCACCCTCCAAATGTCCAGCTGATTAGGCATACTGGATTTTCCTCATAACCTTTGCTGGATATAAACTGGTTTCCTAGAGAGAGCTGACAATTCTCAACTCATTAGAAAAAAAAGAGTTAGATTTCACTGGAATCAGACTAATTAACTGCTTTCTATTGAAGAGATAAATTCAAGCTTCCTTGATAGTGTTTTAATTTCTTGTTGTTTTTGTGTTATAGTAATATTAACAGCATTTGAGTTTTAATCAATAAGCTTGGTAAAAGATGAGGAGACAGCTATTACTCAAAATCCCAAATTAGGTAACGAAGACTTCTGGTCTTAATAGTTTTATGATCAAATTACTGATAAGGCATAGTGACATCCACAAAGAAAAAGCACATTATCTGATAAATTGATAAGGCAGAAAAGTGAAGTCAGTTAATATCCTGCTCATTTCTGTCTCCATCACAGCTCATATTACACAGGAGGTGATTGTTTTCAAGCTGTGATTTAGGAGGCATTAGAAATGATTGCTTTATCAAGGGAGAAAATATCTAAGTGTTAGAGATAGGTGCATAACACCCTAGTCTTGAATGTCATTATGAAGCAACAGTGCAGTTTTATCCTAAGACAATATAGGAATTACAGACCTGAAAGGAAATTGAAATATACACTCTTTCAAAGAATATTTACTTAATATTTGCTATGTCCCTGGAAATGGACCAGATGATAGAGATAGAATACTGCGTATGTAGGGGGACAACTTCCTTTACTTCTCACTTCAAGTTAAGGAGGTCTTGCCAGAGCATGTTACAAGAGGATAATCAAAGTAGAAAGAATGATATAGGCTGTCATTGGATAAATCTCCTTCAAAGAAGAGGACAGCATATGCTAAGGAGTTAGGGGAACTCTGCTTGGAAAGTATAGATGTAGGGAATTATTGCAATAAAAAGGCATTACTTATTATTGATGAATTTCTCTACTGTAAAGGAAATGACAAACATTGAAACATTCTATGCATAGGGGAGAAAAAACCAGATTAGTCTTTAGTAATATCATTAAGCAGCATAATGGCAAACATACTGAGAGGGACCACCAGGGTGTAAATAAAAATTGCACTGTATTTAACAATACTACACAGCAGAGTTGATAAGAAGTCCTAAAGAAGTTCCAGCAGAAAAGTAGAGGGGAAGGCAGGTTAGAATGTCAAAAGTTTGGGTTTTAAAATTTACCCTTCGTTTGTCAGGGGGAAGTGATCAGGAATATTTTTGCTAGAAAAGAAAGCCCTCTGTATTATATGTAACAGATACACAGAACAAGAGTGAGATTCCTCTAGTCAACTTATATTTTTCACTTACCCAGGGGCCAAGCAGTTAGAAAAATAAATAAGTGTAAATTAGTTGAGTAGTAAGTTAAGGGTAAGTACTCAAGAAATCACATAGCCTAGGAGTTGAATTTAACCACATAGTTAAACTAAACCAGAGTGAGCATTTAAAAATGCAAAATAAAATGAAAACTAAGGACTGTAGATAAAAATCCAAGAAACTCTGGACTACCATACCCAAATAAGTGTCTTCAAGCAATCTTTTCTTGCCAATATCCTACAAACACTTTAAGTGACCTCAGTCCAACACTATATTCAAAAATGTTGATTTTTCAGATCAAAGAAGGAAATACACGAGTTGCTTAATTTTAAGTCTGTATATGACAGTACAACTTTTCCTATCTGTTTACTCATTTCCACTTTCTGAATTTTCCACGAGATTTGGAAGAATTCCAGAGTCAATGATGAAAAATCATACATCTATAAAAACATTCATCCTTCTGTGGTTGAATGATGACCCACAATTGCAGGTTATACTTTTTATGTTTCTATTTATCACCTATATGCTGAGTATAACTCGGAATCTGACCATCATCACACTCACCTTTGTGGATTCTCACCTTAAAACCCCCATGGACTTTTTCATTCAAAAATTTCCTTCTTAGAAATCTCATTCACAACTACCTGTGTCCCTGTATTTCTTTATAGCCTTTCACCTGGGGATAAGACCATTAACTATAATGCTTGTGCCAGTCAATTATTTTTTATTGACCTTTTTGGGATAACAGAGTTTTTCCTCCTGGCTACCATGTCTTATGACAGATGTGTGGCCATTTGTAAACCTCTACATTATATGATCATCCTGAGCAACAGAGTCTGTATCATCTTTGTCCTTTACTGTTGGATAACAGCTTTGATGTTGATCCTTCCACTCCTGAGCCTCGGTTTGAATCTGGAATTCTGTGACTTAAATGCCATTGACCATTTTTGCTGTGATCCATCGCCTCTCCTAAAGATCTCATGCTCAGACACGTGGCTATTAGAACAGATGGTTATGATTTGTGCTGCACTTGTACTAATAATCACACTGGTAGGTGTAGTTCTGTCTTATACATACATTATCAGGACCATTCTCAGATTCCCCTCTGCTGAGCAGAGGAAAAAAGCCTTTTCTACCTGTTCTTCCCATATGATTGTAGCATCCATCACCTATGGCAGCTGCATCTTTATTTATTTTAAACCTTCAGCAAAGCATGAAGTAGATGTTAATAAATGTGTGTCAGTGCTCATGTCTTCTGTTTCCCCCATGTTGAACCCATTTATTCATACACTGAGGAATAAACAAGTAAAAGAAGCCTTCAACGACTTAATGAAAAAGATTGCATTAATCTCAAAAGAAAAATAGGTTTCCTAAATTGAGAGATGAAATTTATAACCTAGCCATTTCTTCTAAAGCTTATAACCTGTTTTAGCTTCCACTTCTGTGTTGAATAATGTTCAAAAATGTTATCTTCCTCAATTTAGTCGCTCACTATTCAGTCAGTCATTTAACATTTAACTACAGAACATGTGATATATGTTAAATTATATGCATTATGTTTATTTTATTTCCCCAATTAATTTACCTTTTAAAAATATCTTTTCCAAACTAATATTTTCAGGAAATCTTTACTCTTTAAGATAAAATGGAAATAGATATCCAAAAAATGAATTTGTATTTTTATTTCTAAAATATTCTAAGAAAATTTCACAATTTTTACAAAGATAAAGCAAGTATTGTTTAACATATTTTAAAGATTTAGTTTTGGTTTTTCATGGGAATAAAGCTTGTAATGTTTTCATACCCAAATATTCAAAATGGAAAGCAATATCTTGAAACAAATAAATCAAAGAAGCAAAGATGGATATCTCACTTTCATTCATAAGATTCTTTTAACATATGGAGGCAAGGTTATCTGGAGTGGAGTGAGAGAGGAGTCTATTGGAAATGACACAGAAAAGAGAATGGATTAAGAATATACTGGTAGCAAAGGAAAGGATCTAATTTATTCGAAGTGCTAGAGGAGCAATCTGAGGGATGTTAAAAAGAACTGTTGTTCTGACTATATTTTAAAAAGGAAAACTCTAAATAGGAAAAGGTTGTGGGGAGACCAAGTTTGGAGCATCATAATTGGATAGAATAAAGTTACAAAAGCTCATGAAAGACATGGTTATCACTTGGGCTAAATAGTAGCATGGTAGAAGTAGCAGGAAATGGCCAGATTTATAGTATATTAAATAATTGCTCTAATGGGAATTGCTGATGCATTGGAATCTACAAATAAAGTCAAATTTGATTCTTAGGATTTCGAATAAACAATTAGAAGAATGGAGCTGCCAGGAAGAAAAATTGTGGAGGATCAATTTTGGTAAGGACATCAAGAATTCCCTTTTGGTCATATTAATTTAGAGGTGCCTATTAGATACTCAAGAGTTTAGGCCAGATAGGCAGGTGGTTTATGAATGTAAAGGAAAGATTTGTAAACAGAGTATACATTTTCTAATCATATATTTGTTGATCACATCTAAAATTTTAAGATTAAATAAACTCCTTTAGGAAATGATTGTCTAAAAATGAGAAGTTGTTCATGGACCAAAGTTTGATGCAGATAATGATCTAGAAGTGGCGAGGGAATAACCTGAAAAGGAGCAGTGATATAGAGGAACCAAAAGAAGTTGCTGTCTCAGAACCCAAGTGCCAAGTGAAAAGTAAAATGCAAACAACAACAAACAAACAAAAAGAACTTCGTAAAGAAGGAGAGAGGGGTCCTTATATTTAGCAAAATAATGGTTTCAGTGGGCAACATTAAACAAATGTAGCAATTCATATTATTTACTCATTTCTATATTTCATGTCAGAGGGATGATGCTTCTTTCAGGATCAGAGGGTTAGATTTATTTACATTCCTTATATAAATGATATTATTGTGATCATGATTTTCCTATCATATTATTAATTGATATGGAACTATTATTTGAAGATTTTTTCTATGTAGATTCTATTTGGATACAATCATTTATAACCCAATTTTAGAAATTTTTCTGTCCACTAGGTGAAAAGTCACTCATTTTCATCATTTGATGACCACTTAGTTTTTTTGGTTACTTCAAATACAGTATTCCAAATCTTAAAACAGAAAGCATGTATATTAGAATTACATACACAAACCACAGCTTAACATGACTACCACCAATCAATACTGCATGCAATCAAATTTGAGAATAATACTAATTCACAAATTCCACTAAAAAGTGGAGAAGAATAAGGTATGTTAAGATGTAATGGGCTCTCTTTATTAATATTGATATATTGGGGTAGTTTGCATACAACACAGGGAAATTCTGAAATGAAACTTTGAAATCATTTCAGTATACACACACATCATCCAAATTAGAACTACTACCAGAAAATCTGTTGATCAAACAGAGCTGAATTTATTAGTCTTGCTGCAAAGAGAAAAAACCATCTTGACAGTCTTAGTAGTGACTAGGAAGGGGTTTACACAAGAGGTTATTTGTAGGTTTGGGGATCTGGGCTTTAGTGATTGATGGTGGGTCTTTCAAGAATGAGATTGAGCAAAGTTCATGGCACAATAGTTTTGGAGTATTGGGCACAGTGACCCAAGGGTCTTAAAGTGAGTCTTGATAAGAAATTATTTTTCTGATAAACACTTTGTTTGCCTATATAGGAAAAGATTTTGCATAGATAATTTGGTTTGCAAGAATTTTCTGTAACAAGTAGTGAGTAAATCCATTGGTTTACCACTTTATTGTCCTGGGAAGAATTTCCTTGAATATATACTTAAGTTGACACAGATGTTATCAGCCCTTCTCTTATTTAAGATTTAAATATGAAAACTGGCGATCAATCAGATGTATAATATTGGAAGAGAAGAACAAGTAAATACAATTTCTGAGTTAAGGAGGATTATAAAACAACAAGAAAAGTTTTTTTTTTTTTAATTCCAAACTAAGAACACTACATAAACAAAATCTGTGGGATGTATCCAAAAGTGACATTAGAGAAATTAAAGGAGTCTAAATATAAGATTTAGCAAACAAAAGCCATAGATAAAAAAGTATGTCAGATATATAATTAAAATAATTTAAAATAAAATCCTAATAAATCAAAAGTGAACAGAAGGTAAAAATTTAAAAAGTAAATTTAAGATTGTTTATATTGGAATATTTGAAAACTATAGAACTGATAATTAAAATTGATTTTGTTTTTGAAAATGTTATGCAAATAGGTAAGCTACTAGTACAACAATTTTGTGTTTTTAATACAACGTATTAAAATATAGGCATTGAGAACTAAGGAAGCAAGATGAAAGAGAAGAGGAAAGCACAGAAGTAAGATTGACATTAGATATCAACACAAGGTGAACTTTAGGCATTTGTAATTTTCTAAGAAGAGGTCCAAAGACTGAGAACCTCAGTGGCCAAGAACCCATGGAGCAGAAAGTTTGAACAACTGGGAAACTGGGTAGAAAGAAACAATATAAAGTCTAAGAAGCTGAGCAAAGATTTTAGCAGTACCATTGTACAAAGGGTATAAAAACACAGAGGTTTCAAGGACAAGTGACCCAGGTAGACATCCCAGACTATTAGTAAGAATCTGTGAATTAATGCACCCAAGAATAAGACACCATACCAAAATGGAAATGTATAATTTAATTTGAGATTATGTCCAGAGTTATTTACCCACTAAGTAAGACAAGAACTCATATCTGGCCTTTGATGAAAGAAGGACAAGGAAATCAAATTTCATCTACCATAATAAGAACATATTTTATATAACAGGCAAGCTTGACTTTAACCATTTTGTAACTCATTGGATTATGCAAATATGCGTTCTGATCATGATGGAGTGATTTACTTCACTCTCTTCTCTTTTCTTCCATTATTATCTTCTGTCACAAATTTTGCTTTCATGTGCCAAAGCTTTAAATACTTTATTTTCTTTCACTGACATCTAATGATGTTTTCCTCTAGATCTATTTTCACTTTTCTTGGACATATCGCTTATCAGTTTGGCCCTGTATAGTCTATAACCCAGGCCCCCTTGTTAGCTGGCTTCTGTTTGGATATGATCGATGGAAGTCATCAAGAAGAAATTAAAGTCACGGAAGACATACTTGGGCTATTTCCTCCCTTGTTTGGTAATTCAACTCTGGCAGTAGCTGCATCCCTTTAAGAAAATAGTTCCAATTCTCACTAGCTTTAATATCAGTGAAGTCACCCCTTGTCTCTTCAGCTCTAGGGTGGTATTGTGTGCTGAATCATTTCCCAAAAAAGATAATAGTCAAGTCCTACCTCCTAGTACCTGTGAATGTGAACTTATTTGGAAATAGGGTCTTTGCCAATGTAATTAGTTAAGATGAGGCCATATTGGATTAAGGTGGGTCCTAAATAAATAGGATTTATAAGAGGGAAAATTGGATACAGGGAAAGACAGACACAGCGTGAAGATGACCATATAAATAAGAGGTCAAGATGGGAGTTATGCTGGTACAAACCAAAGAAAGTGAAGGATTGCTGGTAATTGTCAAAAGCTAGAGAAAGGCAAAGAAGGATTGTTCCCTAGAGTTTTCAGTGAGAGCATGACCCTGCTGACTCCTTGATTTCAGATTTCTAGACTCTGGAACTGTGAGAGAATAAACTTATATTGTTTTAAGCCACCAAGATTGTGGAAATTTTTTATTTCTGTCTTAGGAAACAAAACAGGTGGCACCAATTTTCTGCTTTGGATAGCTTCTGGGTATCTCACTGTGTGTAGTTTGCTCTCTTAGCTGGCCCAAGCCTCTGTATGTAATGTCATATTAAAATATTTTCATCTGAATTATTTGTGGTAAATTCTGTTTCATGCCATGACTTGAATTATATATTCTTATTTATAATACTTACGTATATTCTTATATAATAATACTTGGTACCAGAGTTTGTCTAGGATAGAGCCATTCGAGAAGGAATTTTGGGACTGGGTTAACTCAGAATTTAATTTTATGGGAAGAGAGAATGAAACACTGGTAATCTGTGACGTATGGTAGCATTGCAATTACAAAAAGGATCACTTTTGAAAGTATGATAGGAATGCAAGTGGAAAGAGATCCACTAATATTATACGTACTTGACTGCTAAGAGAACACTTCTGATTACAAAGATAACTGGTGGGATATTTGATTCTGACTACCCTGAAGAGTTAAAAATGCAAGAGTTAAGTCTAGTTTTTGCCTTCCCAATTCAAAGCAAAGATGGAGAAATAGAATGTTACTATGTCAAATTCAAAATTATCTCATCTCCGAGGGGACGAGGATCGAAGAATAGAAGGAGCATGGGACATTTTTAGGGCATTGGATTTGTTCAGCATGCTCTTGCAGTGATGGATACAGGCAATTATGCATTTTGTCAGAACCTTATAAAATGGTGAAGAATGTAAACCATAATGTAAACCATTGACCATGCTTAGTAGCAATGCTTCATTTTTTAAAAACAAATCAATTTTATTGATACATATTAATAAAGCATAAATCCATCCAAAGTGTACAATCAGTGGTATCATCTACAAAGGTTAAATCATTCTAATTTCCCACCAATAGTGAGTGCTTCTATTTTTGTACCACCTCTCCAACAGTTTGGTTTTGTTAATTCTCTCTATTGTCTTTTTGTTCTCAATTTCATTTATTTCTACATTGATCTTTGTTATTTCGTTCCTTCTCTTTCCCTTGGGCATAGTTTTCTCTTCTTTAATAGTTCCACCAGCTGTGTAGTTAGGTCATTGATTTTAGCTCTTTCTTCTTTTTTTTTTAGGGGAGAGCACGTATGCAGTCCCCCACTACCACAAATTATGCAGTTGAGTTTCCCGCATTTGGTGAAATCACAAGGATCAGCACATCCAGAGTGCAATGGATAAGCCTCGCCCTGGGAAAACCACCTTC
>JAQZBX010068705.1:0-15692 GCA_029593785.1 Cabassous unicinctus | reverse complement strand
GCTTCCTTTCCCTTTGCTCCCTACTCACCTGGTTGTGGACAGTGTTCAGCTGGTTGTTGAAGGTCATGGTCAGGTTGGTAGACGTGCTGGGGGCCACGTGCGTGATGAAAGGAGTTTTGCTCTGGTTCACCGTGTCATACATATTCACCCGCCGCTTGCAAATCTCCATGTTCTGGAAACATGATTTGACACTGTTCATGCAAAAGACAAAGAAAAGAGGGTAACATGGGATAGATGAGAAAACAGAGAGAAAAGGAGAGAACAGTTAACTTCGTAAACAAGACAACTGGGGAAACTTACAGTCTAAATTTCCTGGATTTCTCACGCCAAGTGCGTTTGCTGGAGTCAACGTTATTTAGGTGGGTATGCCATTTAGGTTATTTAGGTTGTCCTACTACCCCTTCTCCCCATCCTGGATGGGTAAATGTTCTACATATCACAACAAACCTGAAGGTTCTCGCTGCATTTTCCTCACTTCACATCTTCACTGCTCATTCTCAACTTTCAGTGTGGTTTTTGGCTCATAAACAAAAGCATAAGCTCTCTCATTAGACCCTGGACTTACATCTAAAAGAGTAACTTACAACCTGTCTCCACAGTCCCCAAAGACACTGCTCTTGCCCTTCCCAGCAATCCTAGGCCACTGGCACCATCTAGGGGATGGCCAGGGAACTAGCCAACTCAGGATCATGACCACATGCCACCTTTTCTTCCCCACTGGAATTGTGCAAAAATGACAACAATAACGATGCTAGTAATTAATAATAGGGGCTAACATTTACCAAGAGCTACAGAAGGTGTATGCAAGAATTATCCCAAGTGGTCCTACAACAACCACGAGAGAGAGAGAGACCACTATTGTCCTTATTTTAAGAGTAACGATAAAGCTAGAGGACAAGGTCATTTGCAGGGTAAAGAGCTACTTAGCGACAATCTTCCTGGATACATATCCATCCCCTTTAACCTCCTTCATCCTTTCTTTTTCTTATCTAATTCTTGTCCAGTTACCTGAAATAAAAATTCTGTCCCTCTTTTTTCTGTCCTCCATTGCATTATCAAGACAAATCCCTAAATATGAAAAGTGAAGTATAAAAGTGGTGCTAACACCAGCATCAAGGAAAAGGTAAGACACAGCGGCCTTGACCTTTCCAGTGCTTGAATATCTACCATAAACTGCTCTCCAGAATCATACATTTCTGTGTCAAAATTAAGCTCACTTTCTCTCAAATGTTAACATTCAAGATAATAAACCCATTTGATTTTCAGTTTAAAATTTCCATTTAAATGATACATAATGTAAGTTTATTAATTCTTATGTTGGCCACATAATGGCCACGAAATAAACATTTTCTGACTGACCACCTGGGGAGAAAGGAAAACATATTTTTCAATGGCCAATAGCCAAAAATACTACCAACGATATTGGCAATGCCAACATGTGAGCATTTACTAGGCACTAAGCACTGTGCTAAGTGCTTTCACCTGGAAGCTGAAGGAGTTTAAAGGTGAAATTTGTATTCTTTTTGGAAGATAATTTAAAGCATTCAAAGGTTTTGTGGCAATTCAACACAAGGTTTTAAGACTCACTCAGAATTTTCTAACAGAAATTGTTTGACTTTTGAATTTCAGGAAGAGACAACCACTTTCACGGTGGGTTAGTTCTACCTAAAGAAGGGCTTGTAAAAGAATTCCTCACTAGACTCCTGGTAGGGAGAGATGAGTGCGGAGTCTTAACACCTATCGGTCCAGGTGCTGGGGCAGCTCCGGCCCAGCCCCAAGAGTGTGAGGCTGGTGCAGGGTGGGCCCAGGGGTGTCATCACACCTCTGGGCTCTCCACAGTTTTTCCAGCAAGTTTCAGGGAGTGCTGGCGATGAGGACTACTCTCAGTCAAGTCTAGGGGAGCTCAAAGACCTGCCTTTCCTTCTCAGGCCCATTTTCCCTGAGTTCTAAATTGTCAGCACTCTGAATTGGGGCTCACACGAAGTTCTGAATCCAGTGCTGATGCCACGGCCTCCATGCGTCCAAACATGGTGCAGGGTTCCACTGCCACGTCCTCACACATCCCAGGAATAGGCAGGGCCTGGAGCTCCTGCAACCCTATGCCAGTGCCAGTCTTGCCTCCACAGCACAGAGGGCACTCCCCTCAGCTCCCATCCGTAGCTGTTTCTCAACCCTCTTACTTCACCCCTGAATATAAAAAGACTGATCTTCTGGGAGCCCTATCCAGTAAATCATTGAGTCTGTCCTTTCGTCTTGTGGCACAGACTGACATTTCTTTGACCTTACCCCTACCACACATGGGGAGAGGACAAATCCCTTAACAAGAGTTTGGAAGGGATAGGTCCAAATTCCTTCTCTGTATTTCAGTTTGGTTGTTTGAAACATGGTTATAAATCAGGCACTGTCTGGTTGTTGCAGTGCAACAATTTGACTTGCATAACACCAACTAAAATGGAACAGAACGGAAATAAAGGAAGCACCAATCGTCCTGGGCCCCACCCATGCATTTCTTGTAGGCTGCCTGAGCTGATTCAGGGCATCAGCCACGGTTAGCCAACTTCCCCATCTCCAAGGCTCGTCTCGCAGTATTTCTTTACCTTCCTGATCTCAACTAGAATTTGTACTCTCTTGCGCACACACCTTCCCCCTGCAGACATCTAGAGATGTGACTCTTCTCTCATATCCTAAGTCCCTCAGGGTTGAGAGGCTGAAGTGCCTGAGACCCCCATTACCCTCTTGCCACCCAATGACCTCTTTTTCTCCCCTCCTCATTCCTGAAGCCTTTGCCACTGGCTCTTTCTCCCTAACCCATTTCTTGTCCATCTAGGGAGGCTTCAGAAGTCAAACATGCAGTCTCCTCAGTTACTTGTCCTCATCTCCAGTGACCTTGTCCTCCGTTCTAGCCACCCACTCTCTGGACGGCCAAACCTTAAAATGGCTCCACCTCCAAACATCCTACATTCAAGCATCTCATTCCCTGACTACCTTCTCCACCCAGCTGGCTCATTTGACTATTACTCTGATAACCACTCTTTGAGTTCATCAGAACTCCCATCTTCACTTCCTTTTCCTTTCAGCTAAGCCTCCAAGATCCAACATTTTGGATTATGATTACTCTAATATCAACTTCATAAACTTTCTTATCAATCTGTCTTTTTCTCTTAGCAGCCTGGCAAAACTCCAACCCCGGATAAACCCAACTGTTTTCTCCATGGCTTCACCTGGGGAGAACAGTGACACTATAAACTATTCTTGTCTAACCTCAACAATGCTTACCAATTCTACCCAATTTCTCTGTTCAATTTGCTTTGCCAACTTCTGTTTCAACGACCTCAAACTTTTCTACCCTTCTCAAACCACCAACCACCTTGCTCTTAACAGATAACCTCATCTCCTACACAGATAACCTTATCTCCTACTTCTGAGAAGGTAGAGCTGTCAGACAGGAACTCTCGTCAATTTCCTCCACTAAACGAGCACACTTGCCCATAGTCACACACTCCCCTTGCCCCATCCTTTAGGTGACAGTGGCCCCTCCTTCCACTGGCCTCTGAACCCCAGTCCACAGCATGCTGAGAGAATGAATGAACAGACCCAAATCCAAACCACACCGAGTCTACTCCCACATGGTTCTGGGAATAACACGTGGCACAGAAAGTGGCTTTGCCTTATGGGCGCTGCCATTTTGGGCATCCTCTTCACGTACAGACAGCCAGAGTTTGACTCCTTCAGCCTGGCACTCCTCTCTGCTTTGCGCTTCCCCCTTTTAGTCCAAAGCAGAGGTCGGTAAGCTGCAGCCCAGGGTCCAAACCTGGCCTGCCACCTGTCTTTATAAATAAAGTTTTATTGGAAAGCAGCCTAACTCATTTATTTATGTATTGTCCAAGGCTTCTTTCAGCTATAATGGCAGAGTTGAGTAGTTGTGACAGAGACCATGTGGCCACAAAGCCTAAAAGGTTGCTGACCCTTGGTATAAAGTGCCAAGTAGGATACCTACTGTGTGCTATGGGGAAAATCGAGTAAGTGTGTCATGGTGACAAAGGGATGGTTCAGGGTTTCAATTGGAGTGATTCTCTTATCAGCATCTATGGTCAGCATCTTCTTTAACAGGTCAATGAACTCCCGCCGGTCCGCCTTTTCCACCAACATGTCACTCCCTTCCAAATCTGTTGTCATGTTCACCTGGAAGCCAGGAGGGACAGGTTACCAAGGACCCCATGTGCCTCCCCTCTTCCCTACTTCCCTTATTCTCCATCCTGCAACCGCACCCTAATCTTGCAGTCACCCCTTTCCCAATTCCCAGAAAGTTGTGTTCTGCCACTACTTAAGGCACTGCCCACAAAAATATTATTGCCCACAGGATGTGTTTTTTCTCTCTGCAGGAAAGGTAGAGGGGAAGGTGAGAGAGGGGTGCTGCCTGTACCTGCAAATATATATAAATGACAGGCTGTAAACTGCTCCTGCTTTATGGTTAAGCTGAAATGCCGCATCTCATTAAAAACAGCCACAACCAAGCAAGAGAACGTAAGCTGCGAAAGGGTTTATTTATTTAACCTTTAGAGGGAAATGTAAGGGTCCAGGCGCCCTCTTTGTACACAGCACATCACCCCTCTCAAGGCTCCCTGACTTAGGGCCAGAATTATTTTTGTCTCTGTGTTCACTGGGGTCACCTCTGGCCAAGACAGGCAGCCGCCTGAACGCAGGTGTTTTCTTCCCAGAGCAAGTCTCTACTAGGACAGTCTTCAAATGCCTTGTTTGTGATGCTTTCTACGTTTTCCAAGACACACTCTGGAAACCAATTTCAGTTTTCTCAGACAATCTAAGCTCCTAATCAACTGACAAGTGTGCTTTACTCAGAATCATGATTCTTGGTTACACTCACCTACAGTAAGAGGTATGCCAAGTGCTTAACTGGAGTAGAGCTTTACTTCTCGTTGCTTCAAAGAAAAACTCACTTAGGGTTGCCATGATTTTAGACTAGTTTTCACACCAAAAAATAACTGAAGTTCCAGACTTTTCTCTGGGGCACAAAGGTGAGAACCTGTAGTCACCCCTGCCGGTGATCTGAGAGAAACTGAGTCACTGACATTAAACTCAAATGCACTCACGGGCTTAAAGTCTTCACGAAAACATCAGTAACATTGGCTAGTAGTATGTTACAAACGGGAAGCAAAAAATGGAAGCTATTTTTAAGGAGATGGTGTAAGTTTTTAAAAAAGTTTCACCAACCCGGTGGCAGTCCTCCTAAGGCTGGCATATCATTGCTCAAGGGCTAGGCCAAATACCTCCGTTGATTTGGATGATTTCTACCCATAATCCTATATGACTCTTGCAGAAGTCTTGATGTGCTTGGTTTTTAAAGGGTTGACATTGCATACTCACCGACGTAGCTTACCTGGGCCATATCATCCAAACAGTTGAAAATGTACTTCCTTGCTTCTTTTGACTTAATCCCCGTCTCTGCTTCATGATCATCTGGTGTCTGGTCAAGAGAGGCAAAAGCTGATTGGTAAAGTCAGTGTCCTCCTACACACCATGACCCAAACCCTAGAGCTTCTGGCAGAAGGTCTTTTGCACCTTTCAGAGAACAAAACTTTGAATCTCCATAAAGTGAACTGCATACGAATTACATTCTCTATTCAGCAACACTAACTCACACTCTTCCTTCCTTCCCACAAACATCTGATAGGTGCTTGCTCTGAGTCAGGTACTGTAGATCCTAAGATGCATATCTCTGATAACCCTACATCCTTCCCTAAATTTAAGGACTAAGATAAGGTTCTGTATATGGTATAGCAGAATCCCCTTTCTACATGTTTTTTTAAATTTTTACTTTATTCTATATAATAAACCTTTATACATATAGCTCTTATACTGTTCTAAAGCACTATTAACTCATCTAACACTCTCAACGATCACTTTAGATAGGCATGCTTGCTATCCCCATTTTACAGATGGAGTAACAGGATTAGAAAACTTAAGGAACTTGCCCAAGGTCATGTGGCCAGTAAGTGGCAGAGCTGAGATTCAAATGGGGGCAGCCTGGCTACCTCTCTCTCTGCCTGGGCTGGGACATAAACATATGTTTTCCCCACTGCCCTTGGTCTTGGAAGCTGCTGTTTCTAATTGCTGTGGATTTCTGGACTCATCCATAGATCAGAGAAAATTAATCCTCAAAATCTCATTTGGGGACAGCACACCTGGAGCTGCTAAAATTCAGGCTTAGATCCCGGGAACAGCTGGACTGGAGACATGTAGGACTGAGGCTCTTAACTAAAACACAGACGTGAATCTTCTCTGGCCTCAACTTCTTCCACCCTTTAGAATGCTTTTCACTGAACTTGACCTTGAGACACTCAGCCTCCAGATGCCAGACACCAAATGCCAGCCCTCCTATCCACAGCCTAAGAGTACTTGCTTAATTCCAAAATCTCCTTCCTAAATCTTTTGTAAATATTGGCCACACATTGTCTTTTAACTGTATTAGAATTTGGCTGTGGTTTTTGTTAAAAAAAAAAAAGAACAAAACCCAACCAAAACACCTACCCTCTTGACTTAGAAAAAAGGAAACACCCAAAATGTACAAAAATTTACAAAGACTTTCATTATTTTCTCCTTCCCAGAAAAATGTGTTAGTTTTAATTACTAGGCAAAGATCAAAGTGAAAACAAATAAGTTTCAGCTAAAGCCAAACCACTCAAGCGTTTACGGTGCACAGTGTGCCACCTGCCGGCCGGGGTTGAACGAGACTCGTCCCTGGGGTCTCGTTTCCTTCGCCAAAACCCTTCCCCTTAATTCTCGAGTAGGCAAAACCTTCTTCATCCCTCATGGCCCAGCCCAAATGTAGCCCCCCTGATCCTCTGCGGTAAGGCAGGACTCAGTGCTTCCTCCTCTCGGCTCCCACACCCTTTTCACCACAGTGCACCTTCACGTCTGCCCCTGGACCGCGAGCTCCTTAAGGCACGGTGTGTTTTACTTCTCTCCCTGGCACAAACCAGACATGTCATCACGGTTTGCTGGACTGAGTTCTGGCAGTTTGGCAATAACAGCCTGGGACTGGAGCTCCTCAGGCGGCAACAGGCAAAGGGGAGAGCCACTTGTGAACATCCGAATTCATTCATACTTTATATTAACAATTGTGCCCCCCCGCCCCCATCTTGCTGACTGAATCAAAGTAGCAAAAGCTCCCACTGATCAGACTGTGCCCTTCTTTCCTGCGCGTTCCGGCGGTTGCTGAGGAAGGGAGTGTCGTTCTTCCTACCTTCAGCCTCCACAAAGGATACGGAGAGTCTGTGTCACGGTTGAAAAACCTAGTTGTCTTTGTCCCTGCACTTAATAAATATTCAGCTGGCAAACCCTGCGTTTGTGAAATATACCGAATCTGCAAGAAAAGATGAGAATGAGGTCAAGGTTTTTCTTGTCACTGTACATATGGTAAAGGGATGGCTCCAGTGGCTTTGAGAAAAATGAAAATGACAATTTTACAGGGAAAGGATGAAATAAAAAGAAAAAGAAAGAGGAATAAAGAAAGAACAGGAAGATTAAGTGCAGTAAAGCTTGGGAGATAACAAAGCAGCCCGTAACCCCAGCCATGTGCCAGGTTCTGAATGAAATGCTAATCCAGGATATTTCCCAGGGGATAAACGAGGCTCGTTGTGAGCACCCAGGCTAGCTGAACCCACCTGATCGTACTCTGAAGCTCCTGGATATAACGGCCAGCCCAGGAAGAGCTCTGCAATGACACAGCCCAGGGACCACATATCAATTGCCTCACAAAATGGTAAACCCAGGATGATCTCAGGGGCCCTGAAAAAGAAGAATGGAAGAAACGTTTAGCAATTTGAAAATGCAGGCAACTATTTCTATATGAATTCTACAATAAATCCTAGCTTTCAAATCCAGGGATACCACTATTGACTCCCACTGGGAATGGCCTGGGGTTCTCCAGGTGCTGAGTTGCACTGACCCATGCATTTTTTTGCTTGGTCCTCCCCTAGAGCAAAGGACCAGGCCAGACGGTTGGCTGAGATTAAGGGTAGGTCTGTAGCTTTGGAACAAAACCCAGTTAAGGGGTGCCTACAGGGAACCACACCTACTGACTTCATTAGCATTACACTCCAACCCAAACCCAAATGAGCTAAGAACCACGGTAAGGATATTCACCCGAACACTTGAGAAACCAATTTCAAGAGAATGTCAGTTTTTACAAAGGAATTCTGACATACAGGTATTCTATTTTCAGGAATATAAAAACAAGCTGCCTCCATCCAAAAAGAATAGGACTATATCCAATATACATTCTTGCCAGTGAAATGCATCACATTTTCCAAGGATCCACTATTATTTGTCTCATATAAGCTTCTAAAACGATAATCTCCTTAAGAGTTCTCTCTATTACAATTATAGAACACTGCTCATGAATACACAGCCTGGGAAACAACCATAATTTCATTATAAACTCCACAAACGACCCGTTCCTGACTTAGGCCCCTTTACACCAGGGCTTCTTAACCTTTTTTGTTTCACGGACCCCTTTGCCAGCCAGGTGAAAACCACGGCCTCCTTACTAAGTCCACACTATACTGTGTATTATTTAATAAATATATCACACCCGCACCAACACGTCCCCACAAGAACGTTGTTTTGAATTTTCAATTCGAGCTCACGGACCCCTGGTTAAGAGCCCCTGCTTTATATAACAGACAAGATTACATGTTGGAGATTCTGAAGGAAATCACCCAAACTCAAAGAGAAAATTTCACATGTCGTCGGTAATCAAAACCAAAGAGACCACAGAGTACATCTTCTTTTCTAAGAATCTGTCATGATTAGGTCAGGGGTAGGTTTTGTAGAAAACCATGTCTAACTTTTTCAAAGTTTGAGATCATGAGCATAGCTTCTTTTTTTTTTCCAATGTGGTGCAAGGCCGTCCGCTGATAGTGAACTGCACTGGCCTGACGTTTTCTCTATAAATTTCCCTCTTGATTAAGCAAGGCTGGAAGAGGCTACCCTCCTACTCTTTCAGCAGCCTGGGGTGGGAGTAGAGGGAGCTGGGCAGACTTTCCTCCATCGCGTTATTTTTCACCCGCCCACAGCTGGAGGAGGGGAAGTGTATGGCTCCCTTCACCTGGCCCCCGTCTTCCAGTGGAATTTTTCTTTTTTTAAAAAACATCTCCCTCCTGTTTGGGGTGATGGAAACGTTTTGGTAATGGATGGTGGTTAGGAAAGCACAACACTGAATGTAATTAACACCACTGAACTGTACATTTGAAAGTGGCTAAAATGGGAAATGTTATGTTGTATATATGTTACCACAAAAAAAATTTTTAAAAAAGCATCTCTCCACTCTCCCCCTTTCAGTTTGCTCTCATTGCTACTCTTTTTTCTCTGTGTAATAGCATTAAAAAAACAATGACCTGTTACAAAGCCTTTCGATTTTTCAGATATTAAAAGGAGTTGATTCACTTCTTTAAAAGCTGGAGATTCAGCCGCCGCACTGGCTGCTTCCAGAGTGCCAGAGTCAGCCAGGCTGGACAGTGAGACACAATTTTTCTAAAATCCAAGACTGGTCTCCCCAGGCTTGGAAAGAGGGAGTTCCTGCTTAGGTTCGGGGTCGGGGTAAGTTGCCTGGGTACCACTGAACGGATCTGCCATCTTCCCTGCCCGTTGCCCCGCGCCGGGCATCTTCAGCTGCCTACATTCTTTCTGCCTGGCACTTTGTCCTCTCTCTGGTCTTTGTCTCCTTCAACCCTCGCTGCCGACTTTCCGTGTGAACACTGGCGACTGCTCATGCCCTCTGGCATCTCTGCACTCGTGATGCCTGTGGTTGTTTCATGACGCATCACAGCTGGACCTTCCTGTTTCCCGTGGGCCTTAGATCCCACGACTGTCTCGGTCACCCGTGTCCAAAGCTGCCCACAAACCACCAGGCCTTGCCAGATGAACCTGATAATTCTGCGGACTTGATGAGATTATTGCCAGGTTGTCTCTAGCAACGCCTTTAGATATGGTTTCAGTTGCTTTAAAAAACTGTATCCCTGAGAGAGGAACATCTGAAAAGAATAGCACAGAGGAAACAAAATGATTTTATCACCTATGGCATCAGGACCTGCTTGTCTTTCTGCCCTCTCCCATGGGCATCTCTCACATGTGGATTCAGGCCCTGCTGGCAGAGAGAGCTGTGGTCCCGGGCTGCCTGCCTGGGAGAAGCCCCTCCGCCACGAGGCTGCTAGTCAGGGTCGGGCACCACTGTCATCTCTGTCGTCCTTGTCCTGTGACCTGGGTCCTTGGCGCGACCCTGCCCTCCTGCAGACCTGATTCTTCGTTTGCCCCTCATAGCCTGGACTTAGGAATAGGCTGGTCTGAGTCTACAGAACCCACGCCCTCTTCTGGCTGCTTGGGGACCTTGAGCCACCCTTCCTTGTCAAGTTAATCAACTGGTTCTCATGGCCCCTAAGCTGTTTATAACCCGTGGAAACCCTGTTTCCCAGTTTCTGTTGCCTGGTGATGTGCAAGGCAGAACACAACAATTGAGACCGTCACACAAAGGGCACGTCAGCGATGTCCTTTGGCGAGGAACACCACAAACAGATTTCGATGACATGAACAGGCACAGTGAAAATGGCTCTTAGCTCACCAAGAAAACGCAACGGCAGCCATTCATGGCACCGTGACACGTACAGCAGAATGTTTTTCTTGCTATGACCATAATGCACAAATGCTCACGGGTAAGGCTGCATGGTTAGGGAGCAAAAGAAAGAGAAGGCACAGTCCTGTCCTGGAGGGGCCCCCCCCAATGTTGGGAAGGCAACACCAAAGCACACATGACAAGTGAAGTTGAAAACAAAACCTATAGAAGACAGGGACAGGAAAAACGTATCTAATTACAAGCACACAAACATGCTTTTGCATCTCTCATTTAAAAAAACAACAACACAGCAAAACAAAATATCAAAATAACCCACAAGAAAAGATACAAAACCACAAAACAAGCCTTTACTTGGTGCCTTCATTTGCCTGCAGCTGTTGCCCCATTTCTCTCCGCTCTGCCTCCAAAGTCAAATCTCTCTGACTAGCAATCTCCTTCAGTTTCTACTTCTTCACCTCACACCATCTTCCCAACCGCCTCTAGCTGGATTTCCACACCCTCTGCTCCACTGAAGCACGGCACCTGTCAAGATCAGCAGTGACCTCCCATTGGCCAACTTGTCATCTTTGTGACCCTAGACCAGCATTTCCTTTGTACAGCTGACCATTTCCTCCTGTTTTGAAACACTGATTCTTGGTTTTCACGACACCACACCCTCCTGATGTTTGTCCTGCCTCTCTGCTTACTGCCTGCCCGTTTCCTTTTGTGGCTTCTCCTCTTCTATCCAACTGCCTGAGGTTGGAAAGTCCTAGGCCCCCCTTCTCTTCTCCCTTTTCATCCATGCCCCAGGTAATCATATCTACTCCCACGTGTTTAAATTCCAAATTTCTATCTCCATCTTGGAATTTCAGCTCCAGATTTATGTTCTGGTGGCCAGACATCTCCATTTGAACGACTCATGATCATCTCAAACTTAACATGTTTAAACAGGAATGTGTCTCCTCTTCTCTAAACACACTCCTCCCTCTGTCCTTATGTCACCAACGGCATTCCCATCGTCCAGATGCTCAAGCCAGAAAGCTGGGTGTGATCTTTGAATCCTCTGTCTCTCCCTTCACCCTCACTACCCAATCCATCAACATGCCCAGCTTCGAAGGCCATCTCAAATCCGTCCCCGATTCTCCCTCCCCACCGCGCTGGTCCTGGCTTCCCCTGTCTCTCACCTGGGGCTTCCTGTGCGGTCTTCCCACTTTGTCTTTCCTTCCTCCAGAAGAGATCTTATCTTCCCTTGCTTTAAACCTTTCCCTGCCTTCCCACTGAATCAGAATGAAATCTAAATCCTTCTTGTGGCCTACAGGAATCCCTACCACGAGTACCCTGCCCACCACTCCATCGTCATGTCAAACCGCTTTTCTAGCTCAGTAAGTTCTAGTCCCACTGGTTCCCTTTCAATGTCTACAACACCCTCAGCTCTTTCTGGACCTAAAGCCGCATGCGGTGTTGTTGCTTCTGCCGGGAACACTTCCCCTCCTGGCTCTTGAATGGCTGTCTCTGTCGCATCCTGCATGTCTCGGGTTAGCTGTCCCTGCCTCTGACAAGCCTCCTTGGCACCAGCTGGCCTCCATCTACAGTGCCACACACGTCATGTCACAGCATTTTTCTGACAGTTCGTCTGGTTCCCCCAGCTAAGTCCATGCAGGCAGCAGAGTGCCTGGCATCGAGTAGTCACTCAATCAGTATTTGTTGATTGAATAAACCTTTATTAAATATAACAAAGTACTGAAATATGTGATTCAGATGAAAAGTTCTAAGGCAGCACAGACAAAGGCGAGGAGACGTGGCAAGACTTCATGGAAAAAAAAGGAAGTTTGGGCATGAGGCGCAGAGGAGGAAGTGCAGGCCTCCAGGCCAGCAGGGACGGCAGATGTGGGTGTGCGCCGGCCCACGCTCGCCTAGGGAGCCCACCAGGGGAGAGCTGGAGGACACCTACTTGCAGTGGTGCACAGGTTATTACAGCAAAAGAGCCAGAGGGGAGCAGCGGGCACGATGATGCAGGAGCACAATTCTCAGGCTGAAAAGACCTCAGAGGTGTAGTTCAAACCCTTTAGTTTATGTTCAAGGTCAACACGCTGCTAGAGTCTCTCTGTCAACTCTATCTTGAGGCCATTCCCCTGCTCAGCTCCCACTGCGACTGACTTAATTGAGCCCTCTTCAATTCAGGTCTCTCCTACAATTGTGTCTTGCCTTTGGTTTCAATCCTTCTCAATCCTCCCTGAATTCCGCCCCCACCCCCATCTCTAAGGATGCGTCCTCTTCTCTGCAGGTATAATATATTAGTCATGTGTCTAATATGGCCTCCTTACCTCCCCTCCTTCCGATCTCCCCTACCCAAACATATACTGAGCACTTTCTCTGTGCAGGGTTATACTAGATGGGGAAGATACAAACATGAACAAACTTATACCAAATTCATCCAATGAATATTAATTGAGCACCTACCCTTCCAAATATATATATATTCACGTATCTGTCCCCCCTACTAAACTTTCTAAAGGGTGTGGTCTGTGCCTCACTTATCTTTGGTCTTCAGACTCGCACACAGTAGTTTATTTATTTATTTATTATTATTATTTTTTAAAGATTTATTTATTTTTTATTTATTTATCCCCCCCTTGCTGCCCATGCTGCTGCGTCCATTCGCTGTGTGTCCTCTCCGTGTCCGCTTATCTCCCCCTTGCTGTGAGGTCCTGCCACATCAGCCCACGGCGCCGCCCGAGCCAGCCTGCCCTCACAAGGAGGCGCCGGGAAGCGAACCCGGGGTCTCTCATATGGTAAACGGGTGCTCTATCCATTGCGCCACACCCGCTTCCTGCCGTGAGGTTGCTGCATCAGCCCACCGCACCACTCAGGCCGGCGTGCCCTCACAAGGAGGCCTCGGGACGCGAACCCGGGCCTCTCATATGGTAAACGGGGGCTCTATCCACTGAGCCACACCCGCTTCCCCACAGTAGTTTAGATATTTGCTAAATACCCAGACGGCGAGCCCTCGGAGGTGAAGAAGGTGCTTCTTTCTTGGGCTCCCCAGTAATCCTTGGGGGACTTAAGGACCATTCTGCGGCGACCTGGCAGATGCCTTGCTCCCCTGTTCTGCTAGTCTATAAGGCCCTGAACAACTGAGAGTGTAGCAGACAAGCCTAAAGTCTGTTTCTCTTTGCTCGACTTGCCTGAAGCATGTTGGGTGGCGGTTGCTAAAGGTAGTTTACTGCTCAGTGAAGCTCCTTCTCACCAAGGGTTATTCTAAGCCAGAATGTGGTTCACGCTCCACTCATTCACTCACTTATTTGAATATCCATCCAACTACCATTCACTCCCCGTCTACTATGTGCCAGCATTGCGCTGGGGGCTCAGGATAAAAACTACACCAGACTCTCTCCAAGTCCTCCAGGAGCTCACTGTCTAGTCCGAAGTGACATGGCAACAGCTAACACACAGTGTGCCAGGTGTGGCGAGGGAAAGCAGGGAGGGCTTTCCTGAGAGATTTGAAGGGAGCCTCGCTGAGAGGACAGGTGGGGGTGGCCTCCAGGCGCAGGGCGGGGTGGGTGCAGCAAGCAGCTGCCCCTGGATTTTGCTGCAGTCTCTCCAGCGCCTGGCACAGTGCCTGGGGCTAGTTAGGTACTCAGTGAACACTGGTAAAAGGAAGGAATCTGTACCAACCCCCTCTTCTCCCCAGTGAGGTTTGGTTTTCCCTGAGGCTGGCAAAAGCACCTGGGCTCCCTCCTACGTCTTTCTGTTCCAAAGTTCACATGTGTTTTGGGGGCTGGTCATCACATTCCAGGTTCTTCCATGGAGACTGTTTCTCAATTTGGCTCTAGAGCAGGTAGGACTGCTGGCTCCTGAGAACACTGAATGGTCAAGACTTTTCCCAGCAGGTTCCGAGTCTCCAGGGTTCTATTAATGACGCACTCCTCACCCTTCCTGCTACAGCATATCCCCAGGGAAGCATCTCACGTCATCTCTACATTACTATTTTGGGATATCAAAAATACTTTAAATGCACATGAAGTGTCAGACAAAACTTGCACCTAAGAGAGAGATCATTCCTTTCCAACATTCTCATAACATGATGCTGAAAATTCTATTTTCCTATAGAAAGAGAATGTCATTTTTTTTTTTAAAACATAAGAGCTTTGATTTAGCTCTGCTAGCTCTCTTGACGGAGTACATAATGACAAGCTATTCCTAGATCCCACCCAGATCACAAGAACCTGTAGAGGAAAGCCCGGCATGGGAGATGTGGGGCTACCGAGGCTGCGTGGCAAGGGCACGCACGCGGGAGTCTGATGCTCACGGCTGGGACCCAGTGCTGCAAGGGCCTGGCTCGGCGGCCCATCAGTTTAAAACAGGGGCTGTTAATTTCCTCACAATACACCAGGGGTAATTCTACTGATTAAATTAAATAGAGCATCATAGAAGGCACCTAGCACAGGGCCTGGCACAGAGTAGGCAATCAGCAGATATTGAGCCATTTATCTATAATAAGGCTAAATCCAAGTAATAATAAAACAGAGCATCTCTTTGCCTCCATTGTAAAGCCCACTTTATAAGCCCAACCTTCTAAGTTGAAGCATTAGGAAAATGGTTTAAATACATTAAAGCATGCACATTAAACAGTTTATTACATTTATGTATATAAAAAAAGGTATAAAGAATGATAGATGGGAAATGGATGTGGCTCAAGTAATTGGGCTCCCGTCTACCATATGAGAGGTCTGGGGTCGGGGCCTCCTGGTGAAAAGCAAGCTGGCCCGTGCGGTGAGCTGGCGTGAGCAGAGAGCTGGCCCATGCAGGAGTGCTGGCCCGTGCAGGAGTGCTAGCCCGTGCAGGAGAGCCAGCCCGTTGGAGAGCTGGCATAGCAAGATGATGCAACAAAAAGAGACACAGAAGAGAGACAATGAGAGACACAGCAAATCAGGGAGCTGAGGTGGTGCAAGAGATTGAGCAGCCTCTCTCCACTCCAGAAGGTCCCAGGATCGGTTCCTGGTACCGCCTGGGGAGAAGACAAGTAGACACAGAAGAGCACTGTGCAAAACAACAGGGGTGGGGG
>JAQZBX010068704.1:0-15705 GCA_029593785.1 Cabassous unicinctus | reverse complement strand
CTGATAGTGTACAGTTGACCTTGTGGAGACAACAGAGCATCTGAGCCCAGAGAGAAACGAGACTTATCCCAGCCTACAGCTGAAATTGGAAGGAGCTGGGACCACAGAGCCTTAAGGGGAAGAGGGAGGCTGAATGTCAGCAGCTATCTTTCTCCAACACGTGGCAACAGACTTTGGTGAAGGAAGGAACTTATGCTTTATGGCCTGGTAACTGTAAGCTTCTGCCCCAAAAAATTACCCTTCATAAAGCCAACAGATTTCTGGTATTTTGCGTCAGCACCCCTGTGTCTGACTAATACAACCGGCCTTCCTTCTAGGGGTCTCGAGCTTTAGAATCTGTGCTCATTCACACAGACGCCGTGTACCCGTGTGACTGATTCCCAGTAAAATCCCTTGCTCTGGGGCTGAAGTAAGCTTCCCTGGTGGACACCACTTTGCGTGTGTCACAGTCCGTTGCTGGAGGAATTAAAGGCATCCGGGATGTCTGTCTCCACCTGGAGAGGACCCTTGGACACTTGTGCCTGGTTTCCTCCAAGCTTTGCCCATGCACCTTTTCCCCTTGCTGGTAATTTTTTTTGTGTCCTTTCACTGTAATAAACTTTAAGTGTGAGTGACAATAACCTCTGAGTGCTGTGACTCCTTCTAGGGAATCGCGGGACCACAGGGAGTGGTCTTGGGGATCCCTGACACACTGTCCTTCCCTTCAAGAGACCTTCCCTTGCCTGGGCCTCCTGAAGATGGTGATGTGGCAGATTTCCCCCGAAATCAGCACTAGGTCCCTGAGCAAGTCAGACTTCTTAGGCTTGGTGCTTGATTTGCAAGATGATTTGCAGCCAGCAGACCTGAGCTTGTTTCCTGACTCTGCTACCGGTAAACTCTGTGACTTAAACTCACTGAGCCTCAGAGCCTTCAGCTGTAAAACGAGGAGGGCAGCGTCCTAGGAGTCTTCCTGGAACTTTCCCTTACTCTAGCATCCCTTTACCTGCTTCTGTGAGGAATGCGTGACTTCACTGGGAGCAACGGCCCAGCCAGGCTCCAACACTCAGCCTCGAGTGACTCCATGCCAGTTCACATCCAAAAGACCCTCTAGCTTTCCCCCACTCTCTGTAGACGACTGTTCTTTCTTCCTTCTCTCAATATATTCATCTATAGTCAGTGGGCTCTGTATGGATGAAATGTAAAAGTCCTAAAATCTCATAATTGCAATTGCCTTTAAGGATTATCTAGTCCAGCTCCTCTGTGGATGATCTTGACTTGGACTTCATTCCAAACAGATGTTCCTCCACCCTTGCTTGGATGCCTCATGGGAAGGAGAACTCACTACCACCTGTAGTAGCACAACCCCTCCAGGCTTTACTGACTCCTAACCGGAGCTTGCTCACATTGGCATGAAATTCAGCTTCCTGTTACTTTCTCGAGTTTCAGCTTTTCTCCATGGGACACCATGGACATTTGTCCTAGCATTTTTGAATGTGTGACTGGCATTGTGCCATGTATTTTAAACAGATGCTCACAATAGCTGTTTGAAGTGAGCATTATTATCCTTTCTAGTTTTACAGATGAGAAAAAGATTCAGAGAGCATCTCAAGAGCAGAGCTGCAAGGAAACCCAGTCCTCTGTTACTGCAAGGCCTACAGGGGGCTTCGTTCCCACTTCATCAGGCTGTCCAATTCTCTCCCATCTGATGGGTGTTTAATGTGGCATCACATCTCTTTGCAGGCTGTTTCATCTCAAGTTCAAGGGTCTCAGGTCTGTCAATATTGCCAGTTTAGCCACCCGACGCAAGCTGTGTCATTGTCTCTCGAATGTCCTCCAATGTCTCTAGGTTCTCTAAGTGTGGTGACTAATTCAATGCTCAGGCAAATTCAACCCTGCACAGGGGACGTCTCCTTCCTTCTCGACGCTATCTTCTAGGAATGAAGCCTGAGCACCTGTCATGTATTTTTGTAGTCCTACTTTTTAAATAATAAGATTTTTTTGGTGTTTTTTTTTTCCTTTATGCTCTGCTACAGATCCACAGTCCACTTTCTTTTAAAGTTCTTTTTGGGCCTCCTGAGCACAGGATGGGACGTTCGTACCCATCTGTTTTCATCTGTCAATAGCTCTTGTTGATGTGAGACGAGACTGGAACGTTCAAACAGCCCTTTTTTTCAGAAAACACAGGGGAATGATGAAGTTCTCCACAAAGGCCTAGAAATAAAAATGTTTACAGAGTAACATAGTGCTGGTTTATGATCCTAACTTCAACTGACATTAACCTAAAATAGCTGGCACTGCTTGCAGGCTTCTAGCCCCGGGTGCCTTTGCCTCTAAACAAGACATAACCCTTCTTTTCTGAGGCGAGTTTGCCTTCGCACTGCTTCTCTGATGTTCAAGCTTCATTCCTTCTGGAGCTTCCTCCTCCTAAATCTGCAGCTCCAGGACACTCTCTACATAGCCTCTCCACTCTGCCACTGTGTTCTGCCCCTGAGGTCCCCGAGATAGAAAGCCACTTTTAATTGGACTGAAAAGTTTCCTTCCTGGGTTTCAGGGCATCTTGTTCCGGCTTTGAAGATGTCTTTGACCCTGTCCGAGAGGACTTATGACCCAGTCTTTCCTTATTCCAGCTGGTACAAAGCTATTTAAGTCCAGACTCAATCTACTGAGATATTTGTGATCCCTCTAAGTTTCATAGCATGTGAAAACTCTTTTCCCATTCAACTAGCTGCTAATAACAGCAGGGCTGAAGACCCTGAAATCCAAGACGTTCCCTACAGCTGTTGGTCCATTAATTGCCACCCTTAGGACGATCATTTAGAGAGCAATTTGTTTGCCTAACTTAGCCCATGTTTTCCCATTTGCCTCTGATAGTTTGCAGTCAAAGTGCAGGGGCAGATTAGTAAACCACTGAAGCAGGTCTTAAGCCCTGGCCCAAAGTACAGGAAACTGAAAAGACTAAAACTAACCCAAAACATTCAAGTATGTGTTCATCCAAAATGTGTCCACCTCTTCTGCCTCAACGGATGTGTGAGCTGGGAGAAACAGAGCAGCGTTCAAATGGGATGGGAGACAGAAGGAGGGAATGATTGTGGGAACTGTTGGTGAAAAAGAGGGTCTGGGATATGGAACAGGGTGGAATTAAGGAAAAGAGAAATGTTCCTAAACCACAAAAACTGGAGAAATACAACTGAGGAACAGGATTCTTTTTCAAAGAGTTTTCACCTGCTTGGATTGTGTGTCTTTAGATAAGGCTCTGCTGTGGCACGTACCAAGTGAATCGAGCATTCAACAGACTTGTAATATTACATCGCATGTGTGCATGGAGACAGCTACCATGGAAATAGTCTTCGTGAACAAAGGATTTAATATTGGGAGTTGCAGCAATCTTGATTAGCTTGGCCATTTGTTTCAGCCCTCTGGTCCTATTCTCTGATGAGAAAATGTTGTGCAGAACAAATCTAAAATTACTCCTGCCGCTGGTCTCTGCTCACATTAGATAATTTATTTCATCTGTCACAGACAACTTTGTACATATATGTCAAACGCAGCAGAACTTTAGAGAAATTTACTAATGTTTTCTTTGAATCCATTTGTTTAGTCACACTATAGGGATGGATAAAAAGTACACATAAAAACATCAACAGAGTGTGGGTGTAGTGTGATGCGAATTAATTTTCTGTTAGTGAATTCTGGGAGAGATTGGATTCGTGCCTCTCAACCTGCCCTCTTCCAAATGTGCGATCCTGCATCAGGATGTCGAGGGGAAAAAAATCACGTTACAATCTTCTCTACTAGATATGATTTTCTTGGCCTTTGAACATTGGAAGTACTGGATGAAACAGCCCGTCAACAAAATATAACATTTGAAGCAGTGGAAAGTTTCCAAGAGTGTAAAATGTATCAAAAAGCATCATGACCCAAGGACACTCTTAGAAGTGAGTCAGTCACGGGCTAATTCTTAGAGGTCTATGAGTTATCTTCATGGCTGGATTTTAACTCATATTGCATACTACGTATAAAATAAGGCATGAATCCCAGCTTTAAGTGAATGTTTTCTGCACTTTTATTTTGATCTGTTGGCTTAGTAGACCTGATATCTGAGTGTCATTAAACCTTCCTTTAAGCATCTTGTTGGTCAGCATTTTTATGGGGTCATGGCCGTATGCCAGCAGGGAATTTTGAATGAACTGGTAATTGATTATTGTTTAAAAGCAATATATTAGCTCCACCAGTTAATAGCCTCGCCTACCTCAGTGGTCAGGTTGGAAATTCTAAGTGCATCCCAATAGCCGAGCTAGAAACACTTTCAAGCCCTTTAAGTCCATGTGCTCTTCCCTAACCAATTTTTAATAGAAGATGCACACGTCGGGGCCAGCACTTAAAACGGAGGGGCTTTACCAGGACTCTGCCTGATGCTGCAGCACCTGCAAGCTTTTCCCCAATCAGCTCTGCTCACTTTAGCACCCATCCGTACCACCTTGCCATTCTTTGCATTTCACGTCTCTCTATTCTCACAGCTTTCCCCAAATCAGCCCCTGTAACCTAACACTTCTTCCAATTGACCATTTTCGTTGGACACTTTTCTCTTGCCATGAACCAAGGAGAACTGAATCCTGGGTTCCTCTGATGTACTCCTGGTTTCCATGTCTATGAGTGACAGAAATCCTGGCCATCTTCACAGTTTTGTCATTGACTTTCATTCTGCCCATCCAAATCCCACAGCTGTCTATTCACTAATGAGTCATGAGGGCATAAGAGTAATTTTGCAGCCAAAGAGCAAATCAAAGTGAGGCAGAACAGCAATATCATGCCTGTTACCATGATCAAAAAGGTTTCAGAATAAGTTGTAAAATTACAAGACGAATACAGGCTCATTATAGACAATAATAGATAAAGGAAATAGTTTACCAGAATTTTACCACTCACTGTTCTATTTGGCTTGATAATGTTTATACTACAGAATTGCAAGCTCTGTAAATATTTTGTAATGTATTTTCTAAGAACTTATTTTAGTTTGTTAATAGCTGTTGGGAGCAATGTACCAGAAGTGGGTTGGCTTTTATAATGGGAATGTATTAGGTTAAAAATGTACAGTTCTGAGGTTGTGAAATTGAACAAACCGACACAGTGGCGGTTCTGCCGGGAAGGTTCTCCTTCTCCTGCAGGCTTCCTTTCTCACTGAGCCCAGCTGTAGGAGCCCCGCTTCTCCTCCAGGCCTCTCTCTCAGCCTCTCCGTGCTTCTGTGCTCTGCTGATTCTAGCCTCCAGCTTCTGGGGCCTCTCTCTCAGCCTCTCGGGGCTTCTCTGTCTCTCCCGCTTTTCTCTGTGTCTCTGTGTCCATGGCTTTTTCTCTCTCCCGTTTATAAAGGACCCCAGCAAGAGGGCCGAGGCCCACCCCGGGTCACGCCTCACTGAAGTCATCCAACCAAATGCCCCCAACTGAATCCAGTCCAATCAAAGGGTCCCACACCTCCTGAATGGATTAGATTCAAGAACATGACCTTTTCTGGGATCCACACAAAGCTCCCAACCGTCACAGCCCTCTTTCTAGATTTCTAGATTTCTGGCGTATATTTGTTATTAAATGAAATAATTCTATAGCCACTATATGCTTTTATCACTAAATATCATGAACATTTTTTCATGGAATTATGTTTCCAATTTATTTTATTGTTAATTGTAGCAGAACATTCCATTAAATGGCTATATCATGATTTATTTTATCAATCCTTTAAAGCCCAAATAAGGGTTATATTATCTTAAAAATTGCAGTTTGACAGTTTTATAAATCAATCTCCATATATTCACAAAATAATTGTTCCCTTAGGAGAAATTCCTACCAATGTAATTAATTGTTTGGTAGTGTTGAAATGTAGGTACCCTAGAAAATCAAGTTCTTGAAGGTCATTCATTCCTGTGGGTGTAAACATGTTGTATGTAGGACCTTTTGCTGAGGTTACTTCAGTTAAGGTGTGACCCAGGGTGGCTCTTAATCCTTGTAGCAGTTTGATATTGTTTATGAATTCCAAAAATAGATATCGGATTCTGTTTGTAAATTGGTCTGTGCCTCTGGGCACATTAAATTGTATTGGATTCAGAGGTTTCACTTTCACTTGATTAAATTATGATTAAGGCTTTGACTGGGCCACGTCAGTAGGACATTGAGTCCCTGCCCCCTTGGTGGGCGGGGACTCACAGAGAAAATGACAAGCAGAGGAGTTAGTTGGAGTTTTGGTCTGGAGCCTGGGAAGTAAGCACACAGAGAAGCAGATATGTGAGGAAAGAGAGAAGGCTCCATTAGACACGGCAGAGGCCCCAGGAGGAAAGACGAGCCGTCACCTGATAGTCTACAGCTGGCCTTGTGGAGAGACCAGAGCAGCTGAGCCAGGAGAGAAAGGAGCCCTGGGGAGAGACAAGACTTGTCCCAGCCTGCAGCTGAGATGGGAAGAAGCTGGGACCATGGAAGCTCGGGAGGAGGAGGAAGACTGAACCCTTGCAGACATCGCCCACCCTCTTGCATCAACACTGGGCAACACACTTTGGTGAGGGAAGTAACTTATGCTTTACGGCCTGGTAACTGTAAGCTTCTACCCCAAATAAATACCCTTTATAAAAGCCAACAGATTTCTGGTGTTTTGCATCAGCACCCCTTTTGCTGACGAATACAATCCTCTTACTGGCATCTTTTATAAGGGAATGTAATTCAGATAAAGAAAGAGAAACCCACAGAAGCAAGAAACTGATAGCAACAAAACCCTGAAGAGAAGGGAGAGACAAGCAGAGGCTACCATGTGACAGAGGAGTCCAGGATCGCCGGCAGCCGGTCTTCAGGGAGAAAGCATCACCTTGATGATGCCTTGATCTGGACATTTTCCTCAGCCTCAAAACTGTAAGCTTGTAAACTTATGAATTCCCATTGTTAAAGCCAACACATTTCCTGGCATCTGCTTTGAGCAGCCTAGCGAGCTAAAACAAACAGTGTGTACTATACAGTAATATACATACACTCACACATAAACACCTACATACATGCATGTATGTTACATGCATACACATGCATATATAAAATACGTTCTATTTGCATTTCTTTGGTAATGACTAAAGTTGGACTTACGTTCATTTATTCGTATTTCCTTAATGAATAGACTGCAGTGAAGTGCTCATTTTCTTCTTTCCGACTTAAACAGCCCATTTTGTGTTACAAACATTGACATGTGTCATAACTTGAGAATATTTCCTCCACTGTTACATTTGTTTAACTTTTTAATTGTTTTTGACCAGTAGTCATTTTTAATCAACATGTAAGGACTTTTTCCAGTTCTTTCCTTTATAGTATCTGTCTTTACTGTCATGCTTGTACTTCTCTCTTACTCTAAGATTATATAAACATGCATTTCTATTTTTATACTTTATGGCTTAATTTTTTCATTGGCATTTACTCCACCCTATTTACTCTGGTGACTAGGGGAACTGGGTCCTCTAACTTCTTTCTCCAGTGCTCGAACACCAAGACTCAGCCCTAAGTCTGTACGGTAATATGCAGTCCCCAGACATCTTGCCTTGGTTGCCACGTAGGTGGCCTAGAAAGAATCCCTCACAGCACAGCTCCTTAGTGATGCTAGGACTCTCCCAGCAGAGCTTCTGATTCAACTGTCCCTTGCATCACCCTCTGGAAAATTCTCACCAGGTGATTCTAATGTGCAGCTGGACTCGAGGACCCACTGACACAAACCAGAAGTCTACACACCTTGACACCTGTGCTCCTCAAATGGCTGCTGACTCATTGGTGCCAGTTCTCGAAATGTTTGCTAAAAATGTTGAGATTAAGCATTAGAAAATGTTATTGCAATTCAACATTCTGCAGTACCCAAGCATGCGACATGCTATTAGTGCCTGCCAATGGGATGTGGCGTTGAAGCTTTGCCTAGCAGAAGGCTCTCAGGGTGCAGCTACAAAACCTGGAAAACGTTCTGGAACAGTTAATCTGATTAAGAGTATGCAGAATATAAATCAAATCTCCACTTCCTTCATACAGAGAGACTTGCTGTGGAAACAACAAAAAAGTCAGTGCTACTAAGCAGTGTATTTAGTGGCACATTAAAAGCTGTGAATACAAAAACGCTGTGGTGTAAATTTGAGATATTTTCCTTTTCTTGTGATAGTAGAGAAGATGCTTATAAACAACTCTTCTTTAATGCTGAAATACAATGATGATAAGGGGAAATTTTTGTTGAGAATATTTGAATTATGGAGTAAACTCTTAGTGCACCTGCAAGATAGGAAACCTGGTAAGTTTCTAGCAGGTTCTCTAATGTTGTTGACTCACTGGTGCCAGGCATAGAATTGTTTGTCACAGATACTGAGATTAAGCATTAGAAAATTGTATAGCTATTTGATTTGTTGAGACATCCTGCTAGGTTTCCTATCTTGAAATGGGCAATGAGAGTTAATTATGTGAATGATGTCTTTGTTATTTTTAATGATATCTCACGTAAGGAAGGAATTCAAAGTGTTTGTCAGTGTTAGATGGGACTGATGTGTAAAAACGAAATTGGAATCCTAGAAGTACAGAGTTTCTACAGATTGTTAAGGTGTGTTGTGTAATTTGATAATTATCGAGGTAGGTAATGCTCTTAATAATCTACATTGGATAAAAGTATGCCAAGCAACTTACAAAGTTCATAGAACATTTCCAATTTTGTTTGCCATGAAAAGAAGAGCCTTGCATAGGAAATTCATGGATTCAGATTCAACTTCTTCATGGAAAGATAATTCAAATTAACTTAAACTTTATGGGAAAATTGTTGCAGCTGGCTAATGGTGAAAGACTGAAGATGAATTTTGAAAAGACAACATCACTTGCCTCATTTTTGATGAAATTAAAACATAAATATCCTACGGTAGCTGAAATTGCTTTAAAATTCCTTCTTCTAGTCCTATCAACATATTTCCATAAGACCAGTTTCTCTACTATGAGTAAAACAGTTTAGGTAACAGTATCCCCTTTGAGTAGCACTGTTCTCCATTCAACCTACATTAGCGACCTGCACAGCAAGAAGCAGAGGTATTTGGAATTCTAGAACTTTAAATATTTCCTTGGTGCTATTTATATTCACAAGGTAGATATGGGCATTTCGCATGGACAAACACTATTTCCTCCATAACTTTGACTTTAGTATGATGGCTAAATGACAAGACAGCAGATTCACTATCAATCATCTATGCACGTAAATAATGTGAATGATTTTTATGCTTTTTCCAAAGTTATATTTATCTTAATTCAATTATTTAAAAGTAATTTTATGTCAAATGAATCTAGTATTAAAAACTGGGGCTTATATTTTGAATGTCTTTTTTTGGTCCATTTTTTTAGTAATTCTATTTTAATGTATTGTATGAATGTTTCCTGACAAATTGGAAGTTATGAAAAACCTACCCTTCACCACAAAGAATTTGATAAGCATAACCATCTATGTCCAGGTAAGTGAGACTCAGAGAAAGGGGTGCAGTAATTTATTAAGCAGCTCTATTTTGGTTGGATCAAGTATTGATGGGTTTTATTCCAACACACTCTTTATGCAAAACATTAATATTATTAAAATATTAAAAGAACTTGTGGCTAATTTGGACTTTATATGGAAAGATTCAAGATCATTAATATTATTTTGATACATATCCACTCATGGGGGTATAGTTTTAGATTTTTAATCATAGGCTACAACATTTTGTTTTCTTTTCCATTTGTCATCTTAAAAATGTTCAAATATTGTCACATAATTCTTTTTTCTGTCACTTTAATGATTACTTAATAATATGTCACAAATTTATTTATTCTGCCTTTTCTATAGAAAATATAAAGTAGATATATATTTAGTAATATGTGTATTTATGAATCTTTGTTGGGTTTGATTTACAACTACTCATATGCTTATAGCATTTGATGTTTTCCAAGTAACTTACAAAATTATTCGATACTTATATACTCTCTAAGGTAGGAAAGACCTTAGGATTCCCTTTGGTAAAGGAGGACCCAAGCACATCAAATGATGTGCCCAAAATCACAAAGCTGGACTGATCAACTGGGAATCCAGTGTTTGGATTCCTAGGTTTCACTTCTCTTTCCAGTATCACAGAATAAACTTCTAAGAAGTTGTCTATAATTACCTTTACTGTCCTCATGGGAGTGACATCTCTAACAGGTTAAGTGGTCAGCCTGGAGATATAAAATGGTCAATGGAAGAAACTTGGACATACTCTTTTCAAGCCTTAATTCAACCCAGTTTGATATGGCATTTCTCAGTTAACCTTTAACCAGTAATAGATCATTTGAAGATGAAAGCACCTTTTTGGTATAAAACACAGATTTTAAAGCAGTAATGTTATAGGAGTCGGTGTCCAGGCTCTTTGCTCTGTGGCGGAAAGGAATTTAAGGGCACACCATAGGGTAGGCAAGGGAGTAAAGAGTTTATTAAGAAATGAGAAAAGAGACAAGTACAAACCCGAGACATGGGCGCAGGTGTGCTCAAGGTGGAGATGCGTGCTCTTTGCCCTGGGGTCCCCTGTTTTATGGGGTACAAGGCTCCAGGGTCTGCTACGATTGGCATATTTGAGACAAAGCAAGGGAAACTGATTGGGGGATTGGATTCTCTTAGGGGTGAGGGGTTGCTGTCTGGTGGTGATTGGCCTCTGGACACTGGCCATGAGGCGTGAGGTAATATGAAGGTGGGGGGGCATGGTGCCTCTCCTGCCCCTTCCCTCTTTCCTGCTACATGATGATGTTGCCGACAGCCTGCTGATAGTGCAGCCGTTGGGTGTGTGCTGTGAGCTGCCCCTTCCCAACTTGCCTGTGTGACTCAGCAGGCTGATGGGAGCCAGCAGGCCGGCGCCTCAGCTTCTCTTACAGGTGGTGTCTGTGTGGCTGATTAGGTTTCTGCCTCTTCCTCCTTGGGTCCCTATTCTATCCTGCCTCAATAAGTCCCACGGTAGAAAAGGGAGAATAGCTTCTTCGCATGAGTGCGCTTTCCTTCATTTACTCTGATTTATAATAACTAATTTTTGGTTGCATCTAATTTTCTCATTTACCCACAAAAATGGAGGACAAATGGTTTACAGGAGAAAGGGGGATCCCTTCCTCCAAATCCAGATCCAAAGAAACAACCTTAAAGTAGATAATTGAGAAGATATCCTATAGTTTATTTAGCCATTCACCTGTGGTAAACATTCACATTCTTCTATTGTTTTCTATCATTACAAAAAAGTGAAGTACATCACCCTGCATATAATGGTTTTACATATTTTATATGATTTTCTCTGGACAGTTTGCACCAGACTTGGCTTCCTGCATTTTGTAACTGATCCCTTCAGCAAACAGTAGGTGGCATAAACAAAGATTGTGTGTTAATATAGTCAATTCTGTGGTGCATTGTTCCAAATTGGTTAAGCTGGATTTTAAATTGGGTGGAGGTCAGGTGTGATGCAATGGGAAACCAAGCCCTGGTGTATTAGAAAAGATGGTTTGTTAGGTGCCCTGAAGGGCTGACGGAGAGCACGATCAGCTCAGGGGCTCCACTAGCAGGTGGGGGGCACACTAGCAAAGCAAGAGGGCCCTGTGGGCTTGTGCCTTTATTGTGTTCCGTGGTGGAGGTCAGTAGGTTTCCCACAGGCATCAAGGATTGGTTAGGTTAAAGCAAACACACGTGAACAGGTGACAGGACTGGGGCTCTGAGAGTGGTGGGGGTGGTAAGCTTACCATGGGGGAACCCCTGTGGGTTTCGTGGTGTGGGTGGTGGCCGCAGAGGCAGGTTTGGGCTCTGGGGAGTTGATGCCCCAGGGTTGGAAGCTGCTTATTAATCAACAATGCTGGCCAGTGTTGAGGCAAATGGTTTAGCCAAAGTAAAATGGAAGCCAAGTCGACACACAAAACAAATTTCAAAAGTTAAAACATGCATAAGATTAAATCAAATAATTCAGATTAAAAGAAAAATGTGTTGGAGCCTGAGACACTGGTTCAAAATTTACAAAACCTTCCTTGCTGTCCAAATGCTCCATCCCTATCAAAGCATTTATGCCATAAGTGGCTATGTATTATGTGAAATCAAGATGGATTTAGGGAACAAATTGAATGGAAATTTAAAAAAACAATTCCATGCATATATTCTCTAAATCAGAGAGCTCCATCTCTAGTACAGCATTGAGAATTTCCAAGAAAATGGACAAACATGAACTATACCTGTTCAAAAATATTGTTCTTGGTTCATTTATTTCATGAATGTCATTCACTAAAATTTTCAAACTGAACTTCATATTGTTCTAAAAAGTAAGCTGCACCACACATTGAAAAATCGACGCTTGTTTAAATGTGAATTCAGACACAAGTTCTACTGAAAGTTGGTTGAAAACTCGGTGAGACCCCCAGGTTTCTTAGGAATGCTCTCGAGTTTCTGCATTAGCAAATTATAATTAACAAGTTTTCCCTGAAAATGAGCTGTGAAAGGACATTTTGCATCTAACTGGAAAAGTATTCATTTGTCTAATGGGAAATATTCCATTATCCCTGCTCAGACACCAGAGGATTCTTTGAAGACAGTTACTAAGAAAATAACTTCATACCATCTTTGTTCTCACTTCTGATCCTTCTCCAACCTCCCACATTAGCATTATACATAATGAAGACTATTACACAACGTCCAGTGAGAGTTATTATGAATTTTAAAAATTTAATGAAAATACGATGTGTTATAAACAACCCTGGAAATTTACTTTAACATTTTGCTTCTCATCCCCATTGTTTGTAATACACTACACGAAAAATTTATTTTCAGCATTAAATCATCCAGTTAATGTCCTGAAGAGGACAGCAATAGCTTTATTGATATTAAATTAAATGAACAACAGTTTTATTAGTCTAGCAGTCAGTGACCGGTGACTCACATTTCCAAATAAACTAATGTGTGGATTGTTTTCTATGCTTCACTAATGTTGGGAGACAGTGGAGGGTGTCTCTCTGAGAAGATCCACAGATGAACCTGGAATAACAGTCCTCTCACATCCCATGAGGTCCAGGTCTTGGCAGAAGTAGGATGGGCAATGCAGGCAGAGAGATTAGATGACTTCTCGGAGGGATAAATACAGAGTTTCCAAAGAAGCTAGGTTTCTTGACCTCCAAGCTGGTCCCCAACCTCATGAAATATTTATAAATGGATATGGGAGTAATTCAGTGGAGTTAACTTAATCTTCATTCTAGCCTAAATTGGATCTCCACAGTTGATGTTTACTGTCCTGTGACATCCAGAGTAAGAAGAAGGTTCACAAGAACCAAAGACACGTTGGCCTTTGCGTCCCAATAAATAGGTCAGTTTGGTGGTCAGTGGGAGTGGGTAATGGTCAGAAATGCTGGGGAAAGAGAAGGGCAGCGGAAACACAAATCAAGATGGTTTTGCTTGCCTGATACTACCTATTTCCACTGAATGGAATAAGCCATCATCTTCTCAACCCAAAGCATTCCACTCTCAAGATGAAAAATGAAAGGAGGACATTCACTTCATTTGTAAATTAAACCCATTCTAATCCATCAGAAATCGGGAAACAAGTTAAATTTTATTGAGTCTACATTTTTTAAAACTTCTTTTTATTGGAAAAAATTTACCATGTATTTATCTAGGAAATAGCATATGACCAGGGGGCTCACTGGGACTCTGTGTTCTAGCAGATTGTTTGGTAGAGTTATAATAGATGCGTGTAGATGAAAGTATGAACAAATGCTTATTTTGGCTCATCTAGAGATTGGCAGAAATCACCACTGATGAAGTGATTATTCAGTAAGACCCATCAGTCATTAGGCAGGCATGGCTTTCCTCACGCTTCTGCAAAATTGTGTTCAAGGTACAATCTGAGGGCTCCATTGATTATGATTATTATGATGTGGTTGAGAAATAGAATCACTGCAAACTCAAAGGGGGCAAGTAACTATCTAGGAAAGGGGAAAAAACTGTAGAAGATAAAACACAAGAAAATATGTTTTATTTTATCTCCAGTTTTTAAACAGGTAACGTGTTCAGAGGGACGAAAATGAGAGACGCACCAAGGTAGAGTCAGTGAAGTCTGGCTCCCGGCCGTCATCTTGTGATTTTCACAAGATTCTCATGTATTCTCTCAGAATATCAAGAAGCAAATCGAAGGGGAAAAAAAACCAATGCTTCATTGTAAAACGCATTTTTCAAAAAGGGGATGACATGATCAGCTTATAATATTACAACAGCCTCCTCTTTATTCTCTGATTTTGAAGTAGAGAAAAAGAGCAAGAACCATTTAAATTGCTTTGCAATTACGAATGGAGGGCAGTCATTAAATAGGACCCATGCCAAATGCCCCTTCAACCCCAAATGGAAGACAAAGCTGCTCTCCATCATGGGAGATGCAGCCTTTTATTAAACTGGTATTCAACCCCTGCTAATGCCTCACCTCTGCAAATGTAACGTGAATATCTAATTATGGTGATTATTGACTGTACATATTGTGAAGTTCAAAGTATAATATGCTTAGCTTCCTGTGGTGGTCAGTGAGGTTTCTTTGTGAAATATTCATTCTTGTGTTTATACGAACTTGTTTAATATTTGACAACCCTAATTTTAAAATATTTATTTCACACTTTTAGGCCATCTCTTAAATTTCATAGAAACGGGCTTATTGAAAATTAAGCTCTTGTTTTATTTAATAGAATCATTAAAATTACTGTAAAAATGCAATGTGGTAGCTTATATTTAATCCTAGATTTTCATTATGAATTTAAGAGCTAAAAGACTTTTCCTCTCTGAGGATTTAACATATATTTGCTGATAAACACCCTCTTTACTGGAATCTATCTTGATTCTTCGTGTGTAGAGTCTATTTTAAATTATGTTGGTAGGATAGCGGTTTTTTAAACAGCTTTACTCTGGCATTATCGGCATATAAACTGCGCACATTTAAAGTGTCATATGATAAAACCACTACCACATCAAGACAGTGACCGTATCAAACTTCCCCAAAGGTGTCCTTTCACTCCTGGAAATTCTTCCCTCCCTTCTCCCTCTAACCTCCCCCCCATCTCCAATCAACCACTAATCTATTTTCTGTCACCATAAATTAGTTTGCATTTTCTAGAGTTTTAAATAAATGGAATTATGCAGTACATACTCTTTTTTAGTCTGGCATCTTCCACCCAGTGTAATTATTTGGACAGCCATCCAAGTTATTGTGTGTATCGACAACTAATTCCTTTTTATTGCTGAGTGGTATTCCATTGTACAGTTGCACCAAAATCTGTTTATCCATTCACCTGATGGACATTTGGGTTGTTTCTGGTTTAGGGCTATTACAAATAAGTATGCGTGAACATTTGCACCCAAGTCTTAGTGTAATCATATATTTCCTTTTCTCTTGGGAAAATACCTATGAGTGGAATGGCTGGATCTTATGGTAGGTATAGCTTGAACTTTTAAGAAACCTGTCAGGTTGCATTTCAAAATGGTGCCAGCATTCTTCACTGCCACCTGCAGTGTTTGGGAGTTCCAGTTTCTCTTCGTAATGGAATTTCAAGGTCAGGCAAGGCTCAGTGACCCAGCACAGAAGCACTGGCCTGGTACCACCCACTGGACTCACCTGTCATGGCTGTTGGTGTGCACCTATGCCCTGAGGCACAGGTCCAAGAACAGAAGACACGGTCTGGGCATGAGAGCTGCTAAGAACC
>JAQZBX010068703.1:0-10312 GCA_029593785.1 Cabassous unicinctus | reverse complement strand
AGAGTTATGATAAATAATTGGAAAAGTAGACCAAAAATATCATTATTTGCAGATGATATCTGCAATCTAGAATACAAGAAAATCCACCAAAAAAAACCATCAGATGAAAAGGGTTCAGAAAGGTAGCTGTATATAAAATTAACATATGCCAATCAATGGCTTTCCTATATACCAGCCCAGGATTTGCCCCCACTTTTATGCCATCACGTAATAATTTTTTTTCTGTTGCCAAACAATTCAACCTATTCTTATAAGAATAAGGTTGAAAATAATATGTGGTAGATGTGTTAGGAAGAAGAGATAAAACACTGCAAGCAGAATGGTTAAAAACAGCTTGAAAACTTGGTTTCCATGTTCAAAATGCACAGGAGCTCCTGTATGGAGGGAGAAGCAGGTTCCCCTGGCTTGGGAGTGGCCAGGAAGCCCATAGCAACATAGCCCAGGCCCAGAATACTTGGCTTCCTTTAAACAGACAGAGGTGCACTTGGTCCTTACCATCTTGCCACTGACCGTGGCCTCTAGCGAGTCTACCAGCTCCGCTGTGACCCCAATGAGATTGTGGTAGTCCGCCTGGATCTTGCTGTACCGTCTCAGGTATGTCATTGACCTACGCTCCGCTTCCACCAGCTGCTGGTGGAGCTGCTGCAGCATTTCTAGGGAGACGATTTATATCAAAATCAAACAGAGTAACAGCAACAAAAGTACCACAAACATTTTTTAAAATTATATTCTTCTCAAAGGACTCCCATACCTCCTGCCGGAACATTTTTTGCTAAAACAATGAACTTGATAATTCATGTTTGACACTTTACTTCTATTTCGTGCCACCAAGTGCTTTGAAATCACTGATTTTACATTTCTTGTCTCTGCACGTTCAATTGAACCATCGCTGGTTTTCCTAACAAAATCCATTTCCTTGACTGAACCCCATGCAACTACTTTTAGTTCTTCTTTCTATATCTAAGAAACAAAATCGTTTCCTTCTACAATCAGCTCAGGAAATAGTTGAACCAAACCTGTGTCCTTTTCTCTGTGTTTGCCCTGTGAAGTTATCTGGGGGACAAGTCCTATCTGCAGGACTGCTTGACAGGTGCTAGAAAAACTAGAATCCAGAATAAGATTCCAGGTGCTCATTCTGCCAGTTTAAGAGGGCACAGAGCTCCCCCCACCCACCTCTATCCAGGCCTCAGAGCAGGCAGCCTTGGAAGGCTCTAGCTTGGGATCGTCAGCCCCCACCCCACCCCCGCTTGACAGGACTGACGGCCAAGCCATCCCAGGCACAGGTGGCCTAGGTGACCCTTCAGCCTCCATCGGTGTCAGCAGTCTCTGCCCTATCTTACTTTTCCCCTTCCCTTGAAGACTGTTTTGGACGGAAGGAAGTAGTGCTGCTCCCAAACTCAATTAACTCACTACTGACCTCATTCAGGCACTGTGTAATATTTAAAGTCTTCATTTTAGGCCACGTTTCACGTAGGCAGAGACAGATTTAAAGATTGTAAAAACTTCGTCAGTGGTGGATGATTGTGGTTGACAGTACAAACACAAGAATGTTCCTCTATTACTAGGTGTTAAGAATATGGAGATACATGGAAAAATACAACCAATGTGACATATAGACTACAGTTAACAGTAATATTTATAATATTTTTACAGCAATGGCAAAGAAGGTACTATACCAATTCTAAGGGTAAATAATGGGAGTGTGTAAGAGGGTATGGGATTTTTCCTTCTGGAGTAAAGAAAATGCTCTGAAATGGACTGAGCTGGTGACAGCACAACCCTGTGATGAAACTGAGAGCCACTGAGAGTACACTTTGGATGGACTGTACAAGGCAGGGGACCATATAACACAGTGAACCCGTGGTGAATGATGGACTGTGGTTAACAGTACAAACCTGAGAACTTTCTCTCACGAACTATAACAAATATACATACTAATACATGGTGTTAAGAGAATGGTTTGTGGGGAAAATACACCAAATATAAGCTACGGACTATTGATAGCATAATATTATGATGATGTTCTTTCATCAACTATAACAAATGCGTCACAACAATGTAAGGTGGTGGTGGCAGGGTAACGTATGGGAATCCTGTATGGATTATTTTGTAAACTCAGAACTTCTGAAATTAAAAAAAAAAATTATGAAGACCTGGGCTCAAATCCCAATTCTACCGCTTTCTTGCTGGGTAACCTTAGACAAGTTATTTAACTTCTCTGATTCTCATTTCTTAACCTATAAAATGACAATTATCTTGTAGGGTTACTGTGAGGATTAAATGAGAAAATACTTTCAAAGAGCCTAGTAGAAAGGCCCATCACAGGAAACCACTAAGTGGTAGCTATTATTATTTCATTTCATGAAAATGGATCAAACATTTTCTATTGTATTTCTCTGTGCACACAGGTAGTTTGAAAAGGTGGCAGAAAGGTTACATCCTGAAGCAATGGTATGTAAACTGTGTAATATATCAGAATCATCCAAATAATTTGTTAAAAATAAAGCCAATCAGGCCATGCCCCCAGAGATTCTGATTCTGTCGATATTGGGTGGAGTCTGAGCACCTGTATTTTCAACAAACTTCCCAGTGGCTCTGAGGCATACCACAAGTCTGAGAACCACGGTCCTAAATTATTCATTAATTATTCATTCTTCTTAGTTTATGTCCTAAATGGCTATAAGGATCTCCACATTCAAACTATATTTCAAAATAATTTTACGTTTCACAATTGTGCGCTAGTGTGCAGAAGCAAATATTCATATAAAAATCTAATAAAACTCCAAATCTCATTAAAATATCACATGAAAATGAACTACTATTAGTATTACTCAGCACCATCAAATCTCAGTACTGAAAGATAACTTTAAAAAATCATCTGGCTTAGAACTTACATCCAGTACTTGAACCACTGGAGACCATTCCTGGAAATCATTTGTTAAGCTTCTCCTTAAACATTATTAGGGAGAGGGGGTCGCAACCTTCTTCCTGCTTCTTAAGTGTGTTAAAATTTTGTAAGTATTATTAAAGCTTTCTCATATGTATAAAATTCAAAATTAGATAAACTAAAACTTTCAACGATGAAAACTCTACAGAACACTCATAATCCATTTAATGGTAATACGTATTAAAAAGCTTCTGAGCAAACTTTCTCAACATACGTCAAGTGGCACGTGATGAAGGAAGTACCAAAACCCCTTAGCTGGTCCAATGACCTCCCAGATCATCAATGTAAATGTCACCAGAGTGGTCCCTCTCTAAGGGGCACTGCACAAAGGAATTCCTCCCCACAGAAATTCATTTTGCTAATCAACTAAATGTAAGGGAATATCTGTAGAACTCTTGCCTTAGGAACCCAGAACTGGAATTTACGGCAATTTCAAACTATAGCATGTCTGAGGGGAAAGGAACCTAACATCCAGCAGCCTACAGGAATAAAAAAAAAGCAGGCAAGCGGGCTGAAATGTTTGCAACCATTTAACAGAACAACCTGCTCTCGAGAGACGTCACCCTGAAGACATGTTAGTTGGCGAAAAACAGGACCCGATCGTTACTGTAAGCTATTGGGGGAACGATTCAAAAGATATCAACTGTCTTTCAGAGCATTAAACAGAACGTGACTTTGTTCCCTGTCAAAAATTTTATGAGGGGAAAAAAAAAAGTTTTATGAGACAATGACCACTAAGTCAAGATGCCTGGCCGTGCAAGACTTCAGCTTTAATGGAGATATTATATTAGAAATACCACGTTATTTTAATGAAACTGTCTTAGTCACACCAGTAAAATTTATTGAGACTCTTCATATTTCAAAACTACATAAAAGTATGTCAGTTAATGTTGGTTTCCTATAATTCCAGTACGCAATGAATCAGTAACAAATGTGATGTGAATCTCTTCCCAGCCAAGAAGCCAAGCTTCCTCCACATTTTAAAAAAATAGCAATAAGGTTTTAATTTTAGAGCCCCTTTGGCTACTCAGGACAAAATGATAAATATTAAAATATGGAATTATTTTTTTAACTTAATATAAAAACCTAAAATCAGTCACGCTATCTTTACAATATGATACACACTTTCTTCTCTGTATTTAGATACAAACTGGCTCTTTGCTATTTTGGTAATCCACAAATACTAGATGCAGAAAGTCTTAATTTACATTTAAGAATATAGGTCATCACACAAAAAAATACCATTTAGGTCTCTGACCTCTAGAACATGTTCAGTAGCTCATGTTTTGAAGGGGCCAAACCAACTAATATCAGAAATGCTAGAAGATACTATTTCTATGCCCTTTTTAAATGGCTAGGTGAAAATAAAATCTTTATGCTATATTGTCAACCTAAATTTTTATTTAAACACCATTGTTTAATGTGTTTCATGGGTTCTGGGAGAATTTTCCACTCTAAGCACTTTTCTTGCCTTCTTCAAAAAGCTTATGGAAAGCTTTTTGAGGGAAGCAGGAGTGGCTCAGTCGATAGAGCCCCCGTTTACCATATGGGAGGCCCCGGGTTCACTTCCCGGGGCCTCCTTGTGAGGGCAGGCCGGCCCGCGCGGCGCGAGGGGCTGATGCAGCGGGACCTCACAGCAAGGGGAAGATAAGCAGACAAGGAGAAGACACACAGCGAATGGACACAGCAAGCACAAGCAGCAAGGAGGGGATAAATAAATAAATAAATAAATCTTTAAAAGAAAGCTTTTTGAAACCTCTTCCAGCAAGACTCATAGGATAATATTACCCAAACACAACAAATTAAACTGGGGGATGTGTCTGTCTTGTGGTTGCTGCAGCCTCTGCTGCGGGAGGAGGGGACAGAGCAGTGACAACTGGCTGTCATGCCACTAAAAGAGGCCGAAGCCCTGGTAACAAAGGCCCTGCGGTGCATCTCTGATCTCCGCGGCAAGACTGCATCGTGATAAGTTTATTCAGCCGCAGACTGGGCCTGCCAGACTCAACTCCACAGACGTTCTGCTCGGCTAGCCACAGAAAACTCTATCCAAATCACATGTAAAGCAGGCTTGCCAACACTGGTCTCCCTGCCGAATTTCCAAATTAAAGATCTGTAGAAAAACCCAGGCTATTTACTCTATTTGCTCTCTCCCTCCTATGCATATCTTAACTGCAGAATGGGCCACTTGTCAGGGGCATAACTGGTTCCTTGCAGAATGCCAGCCTCAAAAACTGCAAGGGAGGGTGGCTGTGACAGGAGCTGACAGAAACCCAGGAATCGGAGAGAAGTTTCTCACCAGCCTTCCCTTCCCCGGTGCCTAGGAGTCTGAAGGCCAAAGCTGACCAGGGGCTTAGCAGATTCAAAGCAGACCTAGGGCAGTTCTCTGGGGCCCAAAGGATGTGGGATGAGGTGGTGGTTTTTAAATATGTCTGCAAATGCTTTGACACTTCTCCCGAACCAGAGGTGGAGCCTAAGTTCCCTTCTCCTGGAAGTATGGGCTAGCCTTAGCATTTACTTTTAAGGAAGAGGACGCACCAGAAATGACTGAGTGACTTCAGAGGCTCCCACCTGGCTCTCCTGGGGATGTTCACCCTGGGAACCAAGCTGCAGGTAGGTTTTCTAGTGAAAGGCCTCTGCTAAGAGCCCAGCCGACGGCCAGCCTCGACCACCAGGCCTGGGAATGTGCGGGACAAGGCTCTCACGATGCCAGCCCATGTGAGACCCCGAGGAAGAACTGCCTCACCGAGCCCACGACTCCCAGAAGCATGGAGGATGCTGCTGCTGCTGCTGATAATAAATGAACGCCGTTGTTTTATGCCACAATGTGGAGTGACTTGTTGTGCAGCAACAGAACTGGGGTAAAGGTGCATTTCGAGGAGTTAAAGGACAAGATCCAAATGCCACGCTGGTTCAAGAGTTCCACCTGTGCTGGCTGTAAGAAAGCGGGCACAGAGCGCACCCCAGCCAAGGAAAGGGACGTGCACTAACACGTCAGGGAGCAGCTGAAGCACTGCAGAAACCAGCAGGACGCTACCCTGGAGCTTAACGGTGCTGCTGCCGAGCAGAGCAACCGCAGGGAGCTCCAGACTCCGCTAAAGCCAGACAGCAGCTGGCGACCCTCAGGACCTTCCAGTTGACCCCAGGAGGCACCTATGTTCCCCAACACCTCCCTCCAAAGCCAGGCAGGGGACAGAGGGAAAGAATTCCATGAGCGCTGCAGGTAGGGGCAGCGCAGCTGCAGAACCAGCCACACACAGAGACGAACTCAGGGAGGACAGGGGTAGGCAAGGCTGCAAGCAAGGCGGAAACTCTCCTTGGCGGAACCTACCAGAGCTCCCTTTGTGTGTCAAATATGAAGCACTGCTTGCTTGTCAACTCCTGGCAAAGAGCTAAATAAGTTATGAATACTTCCTTTCTTTACAAATCTTTAACTCTCTCAAAAGAAGCACAGCAAAACAGTGCCAGCAAGTTTTGAAATCCTAATATTATTCTTCTTTGAAAAGGGCAAATGTGAAATGTTATGGCACAAAAGATCAATTTCATGTAGTAAAACTCCACCTGCTGGGAACTGAGGAACATGCCATCAGCACTCAAAAGGCGTAGGCTCTTCCCGACAGCAACATTTCACAACGTGGCTTCACAGATAAAATCAGGCAAAGTCCCCAATTGTGGCCACCAATTTCCTATTAGCTTTTTACCTTACTGAAAAATAAACGCTACTGGTAAAAATTACTGACCACAGAAAAACATCACTTTACGCTAAAAACTTCAGATTGGCCAGTTTGGACAGAAAGTGGCAGCATGTCCGGGCTGCTTTTGGAGTTCCCAGAAGGCCTGGGGGTGCTGATTCTGTTCTGGTGGCAGAGCCGCTCCTGCAAAGAGAGAGGCACCTGCCCTACAGCACGCCCGGGCTCTGAAGAGTGTTTATTTTTTCTACATTTGAATTCTCTGTTGTAGATTTATGTAAAAATACATTCTCTTTTTGAAAATAAAGATTTTCATGTCTTGTTAAAAATAAACCACTTCAGATTGGAATTCCTACTTTGTTCAAAAAAAAAAAAAAAAAGGAAATGCTTTATAAGAACAAGTACTCCACATGGTGTCAATAAAAGGGTGTATGGAAAAAAATATACCAAATGTATGCTATGGACCACTGTTAGTGGGAACAGTCTGATGATGTTCTTTCATCAAATGTTCCACAACAATGTAAGGTGTTGGTGGAGGGGTGAGGTATGGGAATTCTGCTCATTATGCATGATTGTTTTGTAAGTTCACAACTTCTTTAATAAAAAATATATTTAAAAAAAAAAAAAAAGAACAAGTACTCCAGACTGCTGCCGAGCGAAGGCCCCATTTGACTAGTTCTAGGTAAATGTGGGACTGTGTCTTCTAACTGTGCTTCTGCAGTTCCTTCATTTCTCCATGGCTTAGCTATCTGGTAAGCAAAATGGAGCCAACAGTACCAGCCATCCTGAAAAGGGGGCCTCGAGGGATCACAGAGACACATGACTGCAAAGCACTTCAAAAACACGGAGGCTTTTAAAGGCCTCATTTGCCAAGTCCAGGAACACTCTCAGTCCCTAGCTCACTACTAGAAATCCGAGTTGGCAAAGGAGTCCTTACACACATTTTAATCTAGACGATTTACCTTTGTTACTTTGTCCATTCTCCTTCTGGGATGAAAAAGAAGTTCAGGAAAATAGGTGTTCAGATATGGTAGGGTACCTCCAGTTGCATGGCCAATTTGAGAAAGAACCTCAGCGTGGCAAAACAGAATTCTCAAGACAGTGAAGCCAGCGGCCAAATGTTGCTATAAATAGCAAAGACAGTTACTGACCTCTCAATATTTGGATGACTCACTTCCAAATAAATCCTCTTCTCTCCATCTCAATCATCACTGTGTGAGCCCAAGTCTTGCACTATTTCCACAGCCTCCTAACTGGCCTCCTTGCTCCCTTACAAAAGCCCTTCTCTACTGCTACCAGAACGGTCTACTAAAAATGCAAACCTGAATTCATACTCTTGAACTCTATAACTTCATTTTTAAAGCTTTATCCTAAGGAAACTGAGATTGGGGTGAGACCAGCAGAGCACAGTGGTTCAGCGCACAGACTCAGGAGGCAGAATGCTTGGGCTGGATCTCTGGCTGCAGGAACGAAGGCAAATTATTTAACCTGGTTTGTTTGGGGTTTTTAAAAATGTTTTTGGTAATGTTTTGATGGAGATATAATTCACATACTATAACATTCACCCATTTAAAACATACATTTCTAAGTTTTTAGTCTATTTACATGGTTGCACAACCATTACCATAATCAATTTTAAAACATTCTCATCAGCCCAAAAAGAAACCCAGTACCCACTAGCAGCTACTCCCATTCTCCTATCTGCCAGGCCCCGGCAACCACTTATCTACTTTCTGTCTCTATGGATTTGCCTACTCTGGCCCTTCCTTACCAATGGAATCAACAAGCGACCTTTGGCGTCTGGCTTCCTTCACTCAGCACAATGTTTTCATGTCCATGTTGTAGCGTGTATCAGAATTTTGTTCCTTTCTGTTGCCAGACAACATTCCATTGTATGGACAGACCACATTGTGTTTAACCATTCTTCAGTTGGTGGATATTTGGGTTGTTTTCACTTTTTGGCAATTATGAATAACGCTACTGTGAACATTTGTGTACAAGTTCTTGTGTGAGTATGAAAAGAAGAACTGCTGGGTCATATGGTAATTCTATGTTTAATCTTTTAAGGAAACAATGTTTTTGAAGAACATTTAAGGATATAGGGAAATGTTCTCTGCATTTGGTAAAAATATTTAAAAAATACATACACATGTACCTATCCACATGTATGGTATACCTGACACATTTCGGGGTGTATGTATGTACACAAATACATTTCTGTGTTTTCCAAATTTTCTATAAAGAAATATGTATTACTTTTATAAACAGGGAGAAAAAAAGTATTGCTGCTGTTGTTTTATTTTTAGAAGGTACTGGGGATTAAACCCCAGACCTCTTATATGAGAAGGAGGTGCTCAACCACTGAGCTACACCCGCTCCCCTGCTGTTGTTTTTTTAATGTAGATATTACCATGTCATTCTGCCACTTGAAAAAGTTCAAAGGCTCCTCATCAAACCTTCGTGGTCTGACCCCTGCCTAGTCTCTGACTTGCTCTATCTCAATCCTTCTGCTCTAGCAATACTGGATTCTTTTATAGTTTCCCAAACATACTGACTCAGTGCCTTTGCACAGGCTGTTCCCTCTACCTGGCATTCCCATTCCGCACTCTGCCCACCTCACAAATTCCCCTTTTATTGTTCAAAACTCCAGCTTGGCTAAGAGAACTATGCCTTGGCCCTTGTCTTTGTATTCTTAATTCCAAGAATGGTATTTAATTCATAGCAGAAGCTTAATAAATGTATTGTGGAACTGAACTGCAAATATTTCTATGTAACAAGGGAAAGAAAAGAATCACGTTTATAGTTTGCTGTTACGTATTTACTCTATTTGCTTCAAAACATGTCAAATAGGATGAGAGGTGACAAGTACTTGCAAACTATAAAACTAATAGCTAACATTTATCATGCACTTAATATGTGCCAGACTGTTTTAATTTGATCCTCATAATTTTCCCATGAAGTGAGGAGATATTAATACACTAATATATTCTAACTAATATACTTTACTATGTAAAATTTCTTTTGTATTAACATAGCACACATTAAAAGTTTTAATCTGAGAAACATATATTTTTTTAATATTAAAAGAATCATAGGCCAAGTTGGAAATGTTTCCCAATTTCACTGAAAACTGCTGTTTATATATAGAAATCTGGACATGGCACCATCACAATATTCTAGGGTAGGGGGAAGTATGTGAACAAAAGCCGTCAGGAGATGAGAACCTAGAGGCTGTAGTTCAGTTGGACTGTGGACAGTCTCCAGGCTGGGCTAAGGATGTGAATGCAGGCAACAAGGGGCACTCACTAAAGGCTTAAGAAGCTGAAGCAGAAGAACCAGGGACAAAAGAGTTTAAATTAGGAAAAGGGAGTTCAATGAGCTAGAGTTAGAAAAGGAAAAGGTATTATGCAGCAAAGCAACCTAAATATTTCATTAAACAGAAGCACCAACTTTGCAATTCAAAATGTTATGTTCTTGTTATGAGATGACTTACTAACTTTTGATACATTCTTGCTCTGAGTAGAAAGAAGCAAGTGTCCTTAAAGACTAAAGGCTTTGGGACATCCAGCCTCCCACGGTGGCTGCAGCACCCTCACATTCCGCTCATCCTGGGGCCCTGGTACCCGTCCAGTCAAGTGTCCCTTTTTACTCTCAAAAATGTCCCGATTTGAATTGGATT
>JAQZBX010068702.1:0-15705 GCA_029593785.1 Cabassous unicinctus | reverse complement strand
AAAAAAAAAAAAAAAAAAAAAAAAAAAAAAAAAAAAAAAAAAAAAAAAAAGCCATGCAGGAGATCTTCTTGGTGTTATAAATCAGAAAGAACTGTTTTTTTTGGGGGGACTATAGCTATGGACACTACTTAAACATATAAACTTACTGTCTGAAAACTGCAAGGTGGTCTTCTGTACTACAAATAATATTACTTTGTCTCTATTATTTGTCAATTTTTGGAGTACACATTTAACATTAATCTAACCTTCATAAGTTTACTTTAAATGCTCTTCAAATTCAAAGTCTATAGTCCTCAGGTTATTTAACAATAAAATTTGTTAACTATAGCATTTTCTTCTCACTTAAGTTCTGGAACAAATGAATTTGATTACATTATTTCTGATGCCTAACCATTTCCTCCCCTACATTTTTGAAGCTTTAATTCTCAAAATTTCTAGTCCTATCCACTTTGTTAGGCAATATTTCTTTGCAAGAAATAAAGATTAATGCCTTCCTTTAAAATGCTTTGCCAAGATATTTCAAAATTTTGTTTAGGCATCTATTTGAATACTCAATTAGCCACATCAATTTGAACAGTTACAGTATTTCAGGCAGAAAATGAGTCAGAAAGATTATTTATAAAAGTTTAACAAAATTAAAATTGGACTAATTGGACTTGATTCCTTTAATTTTTCTTCTTTTATGAATTTTCATGTGTCAAATTGACTTGTTCTCTGATGGAAATATAAAGACCCCATGCATTTTAATAATGTAAGTATTCTGATAAATTACAAAATAGCTTTTCAAAATATTTTAAATAAAAAGTATAATTTAACCACATTTGCCAAAACAAAATAGTTAAAAATGGTTATACAATTCCACCACACTTGGAGGGAAATTTCCAACACTACACGTTTAAAATATGGTTTGCCTTTCTAATGAAGCCAAATAACGAGTAGAAATTCTCTTTAGACTATTTTCAAACCCTCAACTTAAATGTCTCAGAACTACAAAGAAAATAATATCATTTGGTAAGGTATCAACCATGCTTCAATGTGTAAATAAGTAACTTAAAAGTCTGTAATCATATTGGAAATGTTTTGTCACCGTTTCCTGCTGGTTACGAAATCTTGTAGAAACAAATGTTCTTTAAGTACTCTACTCGGTAAAGAATGCTATTTTAGGTATAATAGCACCATCGAAATACTTCCTGTCCTTAATAAGTTAGCGATAGGTTAACAGATACTTGGTTAATCACTCTTTTCTGAAGCAAAAAAACAAGTGTTAACTGTGCAATCCAGGCTCACTAACTGTTTTATCTTACAAAATAAACAACTTATTTTATCCCTTTGAAATGAAAGAAAAGTCCTCAACAAATGTGTGCAGCAGTTAATAGGAAACACAGTTAACTTGTAACTGGGAATAGTAAAGAAAGCAAGCAGGAGGTGAAAGAATCACTTTGTTTCTTAAAGCAAGTCATTCTAACTTTGATCTAAATTTAGGTAATGCACACTTCCTGTGGTGCAATGGTTTTGATGTTAAAATTGCTCTAAAGCAGTATTTTTGGTGGAGTTTTAAATGGGAGTGAAGGGAGAGTGGGTTTCATTAAGAAAAATACACTTTCTGTATATGTGCTATGTATGTGTATACAACAGCTTTTTGATCAACCCGAAATAACAGATTTGAGCTGGTTACATTCTGAGCTTCACGTTTCCTAGGCAAGACAATTTTGATTAGAAAATTATCTCCTAAATAACAATTAGAAACTGCAAGTGACTCAAGAACTTTTCTTTTTTTTAACTTCTCTTTTTTTGTCAGTTTCTTCTCTGAAGTTAGTACAATCCTATATCTAAATACAGAACTGCCAAACAGTGTCCCCCTTCCCTCACCCTCTAAGCTCCTAGGATCTCAGGCCAAGGATAGAAATAAATTTTGTTTATGGAGGGAGGGGCCGCTTTAGACACTAAGCTAAGGTGTAGCTGATGAGTCACCATCTTGCCCCTAGCATGTGTCAAGAGACCTGAGTGATGAGATCTGTGCCTGCCACTCTGAAGTGCCACTAGCTCTGCATATTCTAATTCTAGTGAACCTCAAAAGATGAAAACATTTACAGTCGTCAATGTGGTTTTCCACTTCAGTTTAAACATTGCTATTAACTTTCTGCTGAGAACCTGATTCTTCCCAACTAATGATTTTACAGCATTCCAGAATAGCTGCTATATAGAGCCCTGCATTAACATCTAAGTTTAAGGATTAATCACTAACGATGTTCATATAATTTGGCTCTGTTTCCCTTGTGAAGGGTACAAAGGCTTGAAAAATTATAGCTGCCTTGTAGAAATGGTAGCAGCTGTCAAGACATCAAAGTGAAAGAAAGAAAGGAAGCTAAGTGCTTAGAACCATGGGATGGAGGCCAGCTATAAGAGCTTGTGTGGCCTCAGCTCTCCTGATTATTGCCTTCAATCCTAGCAGAGTTCAAGGTTTCAGACCTGCCTCTCCCCTTCCCATCCACACCTAGTCCCTGACAACAGCGACATATGAAATATCCACTTGCAAAAAAATTTTCAAGAATAAGTGAAACATTTCAATTAGGAAGGCATATGCAACTAATTCTCCTCCTAACCAATGATGAATTAAGAAAAGATGTGAAGTTATGGCAGTGCCCAGGGATTAATGGCCAAGAGGGAGAGTTGATAGCAGGACAAAGCTTGGATCTTCACCCCAGCCAGTCATTTGGTGTAAGGCATTCATCCCCAAGAAATGCCTTACACCAAAAACATTATGGAAATAATAACTCATTTTTATAAAGAAAGAAAAATATTAAATGGTTTACTTTTTTCCTGTGCTATCATCTCCTTCAAGTACTATAAAGAGTGATTTTGAACATCACTTTGTACTGGATTTTTTCAGGGAATTAATTTTTCAGATAAGAATGACAGATAATATAACCTATTACTTTAGTTTTTGAGTTACTAAAATCAATTCAAACTTTGACCTCTCCTTTCCTACTGTTTTCCTTTAAATCTTTTTTTATTTATTTTTCTCTTTAATATATTCCCTTAAATATAACATCAAAGTTATTCAGAAATTCTGGTTGAGAATAAAGAGGCAGAATGACCATTAGGTTGAAAACCAGTTAAACTCTGATCTTAAAAAGAAAAACAAAAAAGATCAGAGTAATTCAATTAGGTTCGTTCTGACAAAGCCCAGTATCTAGGAGGTGACTTTCTCCTATTTTAGGCATCTTCTATAACAGGAACCAGCAAACTACAATCTGCAGGCCAAATCTAAACCAACACCTGTTTTGCATGGCCTCTGAGGCAATAATGGTTTTTACATTTTTTAACGGTTGGGGAAAAAAACCAAAATAAGAATATTTTGTGAGGCATGAAAATTGTATAAAATTCAAATTTCAGTATCCCTAAGTAAAGTTTTATGGAAACACACACTCACTTGTTTACATGCTGTCTATGGCGCTTCTGCACTGTAGCGGCAGAGTTAAAAAGGTGTGACAAGAGGCTGCTATGGCTTGCAAAGCCTAAAATATTTACTACTTGGCAATTTACAGAATAAGTTTGCCTGTCCTATAATGATGTCAACCTTTGCTGGGCAGTATATTTGCAACATGCAGTTTCAGTGAGACTTAGCTCTGTTTCAAGGTACGAGCAATAAAAGAGAAAGCTGATTTCATCTAATCATCCAAGGCCTCAAAATGGCCCCCAAATGGAGAAACTCTTTGATGGATACAGGTTAGTATACTTAGGAGAACATATTACAAAACTTACCTGGTCACTAGGCTCAAAGCTCATCTCCTCCTTCTCAGTTTTCATAGCTATTAATTTTGTATTATTGGCAGGGTCTGTCTTACTGTCCAGTCGCTCAAGTTTGGGGGTTATTTCTGGTAAACCAATATCTTTAGTATCATCTTTATCTAGCAAATAGCGAAGTAGTGCATTCTCTTTCTTCTTGGGGCTCACTGGTTCTTGTTTAATAGTCACTTCTGAACCAGGAGCTATGCTGTTGGACTCCTGGCTCAGCTCTTTGCCTGTGGCTTCTGCAGTTAACTTAGCCAAGTCCACAGGGGAACTGCTGTCCTGCAGGAGTCTGTGCAAAATTTTATGCTTCTCCTTGAGCGAGGTTCCATGTGTTGACCCAGAACCAGGCAAGCTACCTGTGGAGTCCTTGTTTGTGTCTGTCAAAGAGGTGGATAAAGGTGAAGGCTCCATCTGATCTGATTTGTTGGTCAACAGTTGCAGGAGTTTGGTCTGTCCTTTGCTGTCATGCAGTCTGTTCTGTCCATCAGATCTCTCACTGCTCACAGCCTGGGGCATATTGGAATCATTTGTTTCCTTTTGCTCTCCAGTATGGCAGCTAGTCTCTGCTTGTCCAGCAGTACCTTCAGGTGGCTCCCCATAAAGTCCAAAACAGTCTTTGGAGTCTAAGCTTCCCATCTTGCTGAGTGGGGGAGGATTTATATTAACTGGGGAGTTTTGCAAATTGCCCATTTTTAGGTCTGGTGAAGCCAATGATGACCCTAATGAGACCCCATGCCCCTCACTGAGGGCCTGAAGTGCATTGAGAGAACTGTTGGTGTAACTATGGCTATTTCCTGTGCTGCTGCAAACTCCCACAGGGGAATGCAAGCTTCCTGCAGGGGAAAACTGACTGGGTGGGATTCGAGGGCTTCCAGCCACTCCTGGGCTCATGCGGTGTCTTGGTGAAAGCATAGAGTTGGGCTGGCCAGGATTCATGCCAGGGCTGCTTTGTGAGGGACTATTCATTTTGAGTGCATAGTTACTACCCTGAGGAGTGGTTGCTTGCATGCTTGACACATGGTTCATTCCCCCAGAACCACCAAACCTGCCCATAGGCATGCCCATTTGTTCCTTTGGACCATTTATGGGAAAACTTATATTGCTACTGAGGGTCATGTCCTGACCTGGGTTCCCACTGCACATGCCCTGATGGGCAGGGCTGCTAGAGCTAATTGGATTCAATGGCTTCCCAACGGCTTGTCCAGTCAGATCCGGATTCATTACACACACATTCTGCTCTCTGTATAATAAGAAAAGAGAAGTATATGTTGGAAAAAATATTTAGCAAGTTATTAACGTTAAAAAAATGCAATGGTTTTTTTCTTTAAAGGAACAGACTACATTTAATGGAAGGATAATACTTTGATGAAACAATCTGCAATTAGGGACAAGGCTGAACACATAGTTTTCGACCAAGAGGGATGTTTTTCAGTCAACTCATTAAGATGTCTGTGGTTTTACAGGGGATGTGTGTTTAAATTTAACTACTATCAAACTGAAATTGATAACATATTAGAAGGGTTACAATTATATATCTTTCTCATTAATTGGCATATGATGACAAATAATGGAGAGCCTGTACCATCTTAAAGAAATGACCTAACAAGTAGAGCTATATTCAATTACCTGCCAGAGATTCTAATCCCTAACCACAGACACATCTGTAAGCCTGCTCTGATATGTTCACTTGGCTCATGAAGTAAAGCAAACTTGGGGGAGGGGTGGATAATTTGCCCCTAACCATTAGAAATTCTACAAATTCTAGAGCCAACAAAGTTACTAAAACTGTTCAGATTTAGATTGCCTTGTCAAACAGATTTCCCCTCACCTCCCCAAGTCAAACATGAGCCTGAGAGAGAGACAACATGGCTGGAAGGGAACTTCACTGTGACCTTAGTTTGTGATGTTATTTCCCTACTCCTACACATCCAGTCCATCTCCTTACTAACAACTAAAAGCAGATTGTCTCAGCTAGATGATTTTCAAGCCCTATGAGCTTTAATATATAGCTTTGGCAGTGTCTTGTGAGCTACAAAATGTGTTCACAAATCCAAACACAACAGGTTTCACAAATTCTCAAACATCAGCTTTCAGTCAGGTGGGAGAAATCTGTCACATTTGTAATCACCTGAAAATTGTTTCAGTTTGAGGTGAGATTTATCAACAGCTGGCACATTGGGCTGTCTGACTTTTTTTTTTATCCCTAAATAAAAGAGTAATTAATTGAGAACTGTAATAAAATGGCACTCTTTAGCCAGAGCTACTTTATGTATCTTCTGATAGTACCTCATTAAGTTCTATAACACACATAAATACAACTTGAAATTTAATTGTTTTCCTACATTTGTGCTCTAAACCAATATGGTTTATGACATTTACTTTAAAATCAACATTTAATTCTCTTTATTTTCATTTTTGATGGAACTTCATTACCCTTCATTTTAAAGTCTAATGCCAAGAAATCAGTTTAAGCATGGAAACAAAAATCTAAAATATTCCTTCTAAGTATATACATTTGAAATTTTAGATTTAAATACATGGGAGCAGAAATCATACCACTAGCTTCAGTATTCCTGCTCTGCAGGTGTTCCCACTGTCAATTGGTTAATTTCCATTCTCCCATGGAACTCACAATCATGTCAGAGCAAAGATAATGTTAGCTTTGTGTTCTTCCAGCTGGGTTTTCAAAACCACTAATATTAAGGCCAAAATTCAAAGTACACCCCTATTTTGCCAGTATTATAAGTTGTCTTTTAGCCAACACCTAATAATTTTATATTTTATATTACTGGAGTCAATCAACAGTTTAATGTCTAACAAACCTGAAAAGCTCTAGGATGATTTGTTGCTTTTGTAACATTTTCTCTTAACCTGGGAAAGGGAAGTGATTTCTTAGGACTAGGATTACCTGTGAAGCATATGTAAAGATATTACAAGCTGAGGTTCATTAGTAGTCTGAGAACGGATGAGTTTGCTCTTCGTTTGGGCAGCAACAAGAGTGCCATCAGACAAGGAAAAACGATAGATTTGACTAAATGCCAGTCCTTGTCTCAGCACTGCAGGCAAGCAAGTAAACAGAATGCATGTTTCAAAAAAATTGAGAGAAAGAGGGGAAAAACAACATAATAATATTAATAAACTTCATGAAGCTTAATATTACTTTCCCACCAGCATGTTACAGAGTTATAAGTAATACTTATGCTATTAATACATTATAAATTTTTTTAAAAGCAGATTTACTTTTCATTTAAGATACCAATACATTCAATATATTGTTTATCATATGAATCTGGACCTTCAAACTATACTTTTCTAAATCTTCAGCATCACAGCAAAATACAGTAGCAACGGTTTATTAGTTCCAAATAAGCCTTTCAAGGATTTGTTTAAAATGATGGAAAACAATACAATGCAGAAACATAATACCTTTAGAGTGTACAATTTGTCTTTAATTTTCCTTTATAATATAAATATTATAATAAAATGTATGAATATTCCCCTAAGGTTACATATTGTTCAATTCATCATCCTACACTATTTTTCCTCTGTTTTGTTTTTCGCTGTGCATGGAATATTTCTCTAGTTAGGAAAAAAAAGAAGTAAAAGATAAACAATCAAGAATCTTCAGAGAAAAAAAGGCTAAACAGAAAACTTTTGAAACAAAAGTGCAAATTTTACTTAATTACATTGGTTTACTTTAACTTCTGGATAATGGATTTTCAAGACAAATAATATTAGAAAATAAAACATAAATGAACTATCTTAATATTTCTCTTAAAATAATTTTCAGATTTATCTTTTAAAAGGACATTTTGAAAAGTACCTAACACTGCATATAGGAAAGATTTCAATTCAGAAAAAAGTAGCTATATAATTGTTACCTCTTATACCATTTTCAGAATATTACCATGTTACTGCCACATAATCCTCAGTACAAACCTTGTGGAATGAATAGCCCCAAAGCAACCAAGCACATTCATCATGCCACAAAATTGTCACAGGTAAGAGAGGTATAGAGAAGAACAGAGAGATAGAAAGGGAGAATGACAAACTAATTGTATACAATGTGGATTCTGACTTTCAACCTTGTGGAATGAATAGCCCCAAAGCAACCAAGCACATTCATCATGCCACAAAATTGTCACAGGTAAGAGAGGTATAGAGAAGAACAGAGAGATAGAAAGGGAGAATGACAAACTAATTGTATACAATGTGGATTCTGACTTTCTTGGCTAATGAAATCACTTTGGCAGTTTCAGTTACACACACTATTTAGGTATTACAACCTGCTATCAACTGCTACACAAAGTTACACTGAAGCAGTGTTGCTGGAAATGAATTACTATACATATGTGCCTTGCTTACACAGAAAGTATGTTCCTGAAAGATTATATAAATAGAATTTTTATAATAAAACTCATATTTCCAAAATTTTACCTGACCTTGCCTGTGATAATGATTGTCCATTTCCATTTGGTTTACATCAAACATCTCTGCTAAGCAGATAGCTGTAAACATACACCTGAATGCATTAGGAAGCACTGAAACAAAGCCTTCCAGCAGATTTTATTTGTTGCAAATGATCACTCCAGATCTTACCTATTTCAGAAGTTTTGATGTTTATATGGAGTTTTCTTTCAGTGGGTCCCATTTATTTAAACCTAACACAGTGCCTGGCACAACTGTATAAACCCTTTTGTAAGTAATCAGAATTTTTGGAATCAGAAAGCTATATAATTAAATGTAGGGCATTGCTACTCAGAACTCAAGGACAGTGAACATGTTTGCTCATGGTGATTTCTCACTTGATTTCTTTTAATTTGTTCCAATTTAAAGAAAAATTGTGGGATTATGTGCTTATTTCTAAAAGAGTACCACATGAATAGGATGAAGAAAAAATAAGAGGATGGGGAAAGAGTAGTTAAATATGATTTATGCTTTTTAAAGAATGATCTACAAGGCATAGAATTGAAACATACAAATGTTGCTGGTAAAATGCCACGGTCACAGATGCCTATTAACTGGATGGTGACAAACTAAAACTACATTTTCACTATTTAGTTACAAAGCTTTTTTGCAAACATACAGAAAAATTTGCCAAGCTGATTTATGAGGTACTGTACTAAGTTCCTCACATGTAACTGTGGGCCCACTCTAAACTTCCTTGTTGCAACCATGTATCTTAATCAACCATACTGCCAGGACATAAAGCATCCATGAGAACAGATAAGGAGGCAAAAGTACCCCCCCACATCCTTTAGCACATATTCAAGCAAAGGAATTTTAACTGTTTTTGCTTCTTTAACAATGTACTTGAGAAAAATGTGATTCTGTGGAAAGAACTCTGGGAGCAGCACAAAGAGAGACTACCAGGACAGGCCTTTGATTTAACTCCCAGCGCTAACACTAAATGGATAAGCCAGTTATTTCACCTTACTTGCTTCCACATCTATGGTATGAGAATCATATGCTTACTTCATAGACTTGCTGTGAGGACCAATGAGATAATGAAAAGAAGGCACAGTGCCAGACAAAGACTAGGTACTCTATAATGGCTGCTTTTGAAGTCTTGGGTTTATTTCCAGTTTTTTATTAATTAATTGTGTGACCTCAGATGAGTCACATCATCTACTCGGGTCTTCTATAAACATCTAGGCAATCCTTGTTGGTCATCATCTAGAAGGAGGGCTTTGATTCAATCGACCTTGCAAATTTCACTTCATTCTTATTTACAGTTTTCCCTTATGATTCAGATATTTCTTTTGATATCAGATGGTACGTTATTATCTTGTATTATACATCTCAAAGCATTAGAATCAAAGAAACCAGGCTTTTCCCCCTTTCTTTTTGACTGTCTATGTGAAATTACCATTTCCTGTTCTATTTCCTTCTGCAAACTCTTCTTACAGGTTCCTCTCTTAAATTTTCCTTCAGATGGGCAGCATCTTCTGGCCCAGATGACACAGGTACATTTGACCTACAGAGGTCACCAGATCCAAGTTCCTGGAGTTATACTTCAGGAATCACTGAGAGAAAGTGCCAATCAGAAGCAATACTTTAATAGTAACCAACTTCTAGAGAAGTATCATTTAGAGATGCTGACCTTCATGATGATGCCTCTTAGCATAGGACACAGACTCCCCTTCATGTTGTGCATGGAACTTCTGAATGCACCTTCGCACCAGATCCTCCCAGCCTGGCTTCATGGCTGCCCTCATGGTGCTAGTATCCAGTGAAGTGATCTTGCCTATTAAAAACAACAGCAGGCATTATTCCTAAATACTAAAATACTTTTAATGGTAACAACTAAATTTTTAAAAGATTTAAACTTATTTATTTAGAATAGAGAGTGCAAGCACATGGTATAAAAGGGTATACAGTGAAAATAAGTGCCTCCCCCCCTCCCCCTGTCCTCCAGCTCCTCAAGACTTCTACCCCAGAAGTAACTGTTGCCAAGCTCTTTATAGTCTTCCAAAGATATTTATTGCACCTAGACTATGTTAACATTCTAAAATGATTTCTTTAGTGTTCTTTGGGAAAACAAATTTACCTTGGAGATCCTGGCGAGTAGTAAAACTTTCTGATGAGGGGAGAACTGGTCTTTCCTTCATGGGAACTCTTCTTGCCACACAAATCAAGCAGGACTGCAAATCTTAAATCATACACACATATGTTTATCATACTGGCATTGTTAGTGATATAAACCCAAATGTATCTATGACAAAACATACCTTTGCTCCTCAATGGCTAAAGTGGGAAGTGGCTGGGGGAGGTGGAGCGGAATGCTGTGTAGGGTGAGCTGGGTGAGCAGGGGATAAACTGCTGAAAAAAATCGTCCACTATAGTGGAGAGTTAACAATCAGAAACCATCTCTCCAGGGATAGAAAACAATGGAATCCTTTCTTATTAAATTGCTAATAGAAACAACCAGCTTAATTCATAATAAAGTGCAAAAATGATGAAACCTAAATCTAATGCCCTGCTTTGTCGACAGTTTGTTTTTTTAATCTTAGGTTCACTAAGAAACAGAAAAATTAGACAGCTCTTCTTCCAAACTATATAAATACAACTACAATGGCAACATGAAATTAAAAACAAATAACAAAAACTGAGCCTAGAACGACATTCGGAGATTCAATCTCAGGGTACCTAGAAAATGCAGCATGCACCATACCAGGTGCACCACAGTTTAGAATCTTGACTGTGGCTCTTTCCTCATATAGCTAACACTAAGCATTCACTGTTCACCAGGTGCACCACAGTTTACAATCTTGACTGAGGCTCTTTCCTCATATAGCTAACACTAAGCATTCACTGTTCACCCTATCCGACTTGTTTCATGTATCTGCATTCACTTCTGGAGAGCAGGGGAATGTTTTATTTATCTTTGTAACACCAGAGCATATTGCATAGTCATTGGAATTTCAAAAATGCTGGACAAAAGGTTAAAAAATAAAGTTGTTCCTTCATATCTTATGCCATTGATTTATGATCATTCAACTTTAAATTAGGGAAAAAATTTCTTGAAACATATCCAGTAATAGTTGACATCACAAAATTAAAATGTAATCATCATCCTCTACATAATAAAAGCTATGGTTTTTGAATACTTATTATGAAATAGACATCTTTTGAGCTGCTTTATAGATTATCAAATCATTTAATTCTCTTAATTCTACAAGGTAGGTACTAGCATTATCTCCATTTTACAGAGGAGAAAACCAAAGCACAAAGTTTAAGTAACTTGCCCAATGTCATGCAAAACTTTGAGGGAGTCAGGATTTGAACCAGAGCAGATTATGGCTCATAACCCCTGCTCTCTTACATTTACTAATCCAATTTTAAATGTACAAAAGTGGGTAAATATAAAGAACAAAATCATAAATTAGCTCAGTTCTAACTTTTTTAAACATTAAAAAATATTACACAAGGATGAAGTAGCAGCATTTACCCTATTGCATGAAATAGAACACAATCACTTGACACTCCATATCTAAGCAAAAAATTAATTTAGAAATACTATCGACTATAATTGCTCTACATTTCCTTTCTAATACATTTTAAGTTGAAAAATATTGACATATTTTAAATGTAAAAAGTATTAAATTATTAGTGCCAATATTAATGCCAAATTTTACGTTTTAGGTATAATTCATTTAATCTTTACTATATTCTGATACTAGTATCAGTGATTTCACTTGATAACAGAGTAAGTTGATACTCAGAGTGGTCAAGGAACTTGTCCAAAACTACAGAGCTGGTAAGTGGCTGAATTAGGAGCCAGTCTGTCTGATTATAAAGCCCATGTCTCCACTTTACTATGGCCCTCAGCTCCTTGCCTTCTGCTAAGCACACAGAACGCACTCTTCACTATTGTCCCACTATTGTACAGAGGGTGACATGTAGCTGTGTGCAACCTGTTTTGCTTGGATGGTATAGGGGGTACACGGTACATCAGCATCTCTTTAAGAGGAATAACCTGAGTTTATTGTTTAAAAAACCCCTCTACTTCCACACTCATCTCTCTCCTCTTATGCATCATTCTATTACAATATTCTGAACCTAGTATCCATGGATAAGCTATATGGAATCCATCAATCCCTTGAAAGTATGTGAAAAATGCTGTTTGTACCTGTGCACATTTTTTTATGGCTGTGGCACATAGCTCCCATTAGGTTTCCGAAGAAGCCCAGGATTTCCAAAAGATTTAATCACCAATGTTGGAGAGCTACATTAATAGTCATTAATCACATGTGGCAATTTAAATTTAATTAAAAATTCAGTTCCTCCAGTTGCAGTAGTCATATTTCAAGTGTTCAGTAGCCACAGGTAGCTAGTGGCTGCTGTACTGGACAATGGAAATATAGAACACTGCCATCACTGCAGAAAATTCTATTAAACAGCACATGGTACTGTCTAATTTATCGCAAAAAGCTAATCATTGTACAGTTGGCAAAAAGAACAAAGAAACTGCCTCTGATTTTTTTCTTGATATGACCACTGATTTTAGATTATTAAAAGTGAAAGATGTAACACAGAAATAAATACAGACATAAAATATCCTAGAGATTTTGTCCTACCTTCTCCTTCTTCTTTGATGGACTTTGGTTGAGAAACAGCAAAGCACTGCATAGTTTCATATTTCTGATGTGCTTCTTGGTTATCATGACCTTCCTCTTCTGAATCAGGTAAAGGTTTTACAAGCATCCGACAATTGAAGGTATGGCTGTTCCGCCTAGGAGGTTCACCAGACCAAGATCCCCCATTCACTGAGCAAGGCAAAATTAATCCAATAATTATTATTATAAGGAAATTAACATCAGAGTCATTGCTGCTGAATTATTGAAATGATGTAGCAAAATATGGTTATTTTACATTTTACACAGAGCTTTATATTATTTCCTAAATACTTTCATAATTTGGAAGGAAAAATTTCTTGGGTTATATTATAAACAAATTGTAAAAATTCCAGATTTTTAAAATGTCTTTTACATTTCTTACTCTTCATCTTGCCTCCTTCCCTTCTAGTTTCGGTCTTGATTATTTATTACTGGATTATTACAGTTGTCTATTTGTAGTTCTTCCTTTGATTTATTGGAAAGTACCTTCAATCTACTCACATTCTAGTTGCAGGTATGGTATCTCCTGTAGCAAGTATTAAATTCTTAAAAAGGATTTTTAAAACCTTTTTATTTTGAAATAATTTCAAACGTACAGAACAGTTGTAAAAATAATACAAAACCCATACAAAGAACTCCAACATACCACCCCCAGAGACTCAGATCCACCAACTTTTAACATTTTGCCACATTTGCAGTATCATTCCATTTATCCAACTATCCATGTAGTTATCCATATAGTTATCTATTTTTTAAACATTTGAGAGTAGGTGTATACACCATGCTCTCTGAACACTTAACACTTCCATGTGTATTTCCCAAAATCAAGAATATACAGTTATCAAGTTCAAGAAATTCAACAATGATGTAAAGCTTAAAAGTCTATATTCCAATTTTTTGTCCCAATAATATCCTCTTTCAAAGGATTTTGACTCAATGGAATCAGAATAGGAGGCCATTCAAATTGATAAGTCAAAATGTCACTAACCAGCCCCATAGTATTCATCTATCCAGATCTTTTACATTCCCCAACACAACCCTATCTCCATCATCCTCCATAATCAGTCCCACATGGATGCCTATGTTCCTGCTACCATATCTAAAATGTCAAGCTGCCTCTATTTCTCCCATACAAAAGTATTCATCTCTAAGGCTGAGCTCCTCTGTAACAAATACTAAGCCAACTCATCCAGGCACTCCACATTGCCTCCTCTTACAGATGCTTCTTTTCTAAAATTCTACAGATATTTTATGGTATTCTCTGTAACATGGCTGTTGCAGAATTACTCTATTGCAGTCTTTTTTAAATTGTTTCATGTATCATCTTTAACAAGACTCAAAAATCCTGGGGTTATATTGATATAACTTCTACTTCTTTTCAAGTAGAAAAGCTACTTCTTTTCAAGTAGAAAAACTATTTTGCAAGTCTATTTTAGTATCAAAACTAAAAAATGAATAGATTAAGTCAGGAAAAAGTTATTGAAAAAAAGCCATCTTTTTTGGGGGAAATGGATTAGAGAAAACAATGAAAGAAATAAAAGAATGACTGACTTTGAGAATTAAAGAATGTTTATGGACCACAGGTCAACTTCCTCATTTTACAGCTGAGAAAACTGAAACCTGCAGAAGTGCTCAACTGCTAGTAGAAAAGCTGGAAGTAGAACCAATCCCAATTCTCACTTTGGTATTCTTTTATATGTTTTATCTAAAAAAAAAAAATTATGACCAGTAGGATAAGATGGTAGATCAAAAATGGGGGGGGGGGCAGTTTGATAAGAAAAGCAAATATACTTTCGAAACATTTAACAGGACACCTGTGTGTTAAGGTGAACCCAATGCTAAACCACGGCTGAAAAGGAAACCCTAGAAAGAAAAAATTAAACATTAGGTTAACTGCAAAAAATTATTTAAAAATTACACAAGGACCCATAGCTAGTTTTATATGTCTATGCAGATATTTGGGAAGTTTATTTCACCATCAGCATTTTTAAAAGCTTGTTTACATAATGGAGACCACATAGTATAACCAAAGAGAAAGAGAAAAAGTATTCTCATTAACTCAGGTTAATAAATAAGTTGAAAGTAAAAAAGGTACAATATAAAATAAGGTGAAGGGCTCTTTAGAAAAATGAATTAATAATAGTGAATTAATAAGTATAGGCCCTTTGAGGAAGTGATAAAATTACTAAAGAGATCTGAAAATATTAGTTACTTAAGATAAGAAATTCCATTTTCTTGTTCATTTACTACAGAATATAATAAAAGAATCCCTTACAAGTATTTATACATTTTGTATTATTATTGCAGTCACATTGAACAAAGGGTTTCTTATCAAGAAAACTAGCAATAATGGAATTTTTTTAAAAGGACCTTTTCCGATTCATTGTGGTAACATGACAAGCTAACAGTTTTAAGAAATAGAAATATTTGCTGAGGACCTGACTTAATTCTGTATTAAAATATGCACTTCTTGGGAAGCGGGAGTGGCTCAGTCGATGGAGCCCCCGTTTACCATGTGGGGGGCCCCGGGTTCGCTTCCCGGGGCCTCCTTGTGAGGGCAGGCTGGCCCGCGCGGCCTAGTGGGCTGATGCAGCAAGCCCTCACAACAGGAAGTGGGTGTGGCTCAACCGATAGAGCCCCCGTTTACCATGTGTGAGGCCTGGGGTTCGCTTCCCGGGGCCTCCGTGTGAGGGCAAGCCGGCCCGCACAGCGCGAGGGGCTGATGCGGCGGGACCTCACAGCGAGGGGAAGATAAGCAGACACGGAGAAGACACACAGCGAATGGACACAG
>JAQZBX010068701.1:0-15707 GCA_029593785.1 Cabassous unicinctus | reverse complement strand
TTTTCCAGGTCTTAGCTTAAATGTCATTTCTTCATAAAAACCTTCCCTGGCCCTGGGAGCCAGTGTATCTCAGTTGGTTGAGTGCCTGCTTTCCATATACAAGGTTCTGGGTTCAATCCCCAGCGCCTCCTAAACACACACACACACACATACACACAAAACAAAAACAAAATCCTTCCCTTATTCTTATATCAATTATTTCCCATTTGCTACTCACTCATACATAGGACTCATTATTTATAACATATGTATTGGTTTATTGATTTAATATATGTCTCTTCTACTAGACAAGGGTAGGAGATGGTCTTGTTCACCATTATACAGTATTTCCAATAACTAGAGCAGTGCATGGCACACAGCAGATAGTCAATAAATATTTATTTAATGAGTAATTATATTTTTTCTTCTTTCATCCACCCACTACCCATTCATACCATGCTTCATTTTCAAAAATATATGAGATCTTCATATTTGAAATGACCTTACACTCAAGGATAAAATTAAACCTTATATTTCTGTAACTTTATAATTTGTAAAGCATTTTCACATCTTAATTTCTTTTCTTGCCTCGTTCTATGAAGTAGAGGTGAGAAAAAGATATTAATCATCCTTTATATATAAGTAAACTGAGATTCAAGGAGATCAAAGGTCAGAGCTAGTCAGTAGAAGAGGTAATGGGCAGTGCTGTTAGTAGGGTGAGACAAATGAGGTCCCTAGGGAGCAAAATTTAAGGAAGTATTCATTCTCAGTGTCATTCAGGCACTTGAGAATACTTGCACAACTCTGAGAGTGAGTGCCTCCTTAAATTTTGCATCGTAGGCATGTCACATGCCTCATCCTAGTCTTGACCACGCTGGTGGGTCAATCCAGATATCTGACTCCAATGAAGGTAACCTTATATTTAAAAATGACAAAGCACACAGGGACACAATCCACCATGTATGAGAATAAGCAGATTCAAGATGTGGAAGAGATCCCCTCCTAATATTATACCCCTCCCAAGAGCTTAAGATAATTGAATATACAGATAGTGATATATAGTAAGTATGGCTTAAAGGATTAAAATCATAGAAGCAATAAAAGACATAAGAAAATAATAAGGCACTATGGGAAAAGACCAAGCAAATCTAAAAAGAATTTCTAGAAATGAAAATAATGTAGAATTTCTATAACAGAACTTCTAGATGAAAAATTTTATGGTTCTTGAAATTGGAATAGAACTAGAATTAACTGGAATTGGAATAATTAAACAGAAAATTAGATATAAATTAAGAGAAACAGTGAACTAAAGACAGATTAAAGGAAATTACTTAGAACACAGTAGAGATGAAAATATGAAAAAGAGGCATAGAAACTGAGAAACTCTGATGAGGGAAATGATACAATCTTGATTTAACGAAGGTGGATGTGCCAACAGAAGGACACTAGCAGAAATCAGAGAGAATCTGTCATGTGCCCTCCATGGCTAAACTCTCAAGGTGTTTTAGAAAATCCACAAATAAATTTTTCCTTGATGACCTGATCAACCTGCTCTTGGCCTTTTGCTCTTTAATATGAATAAAACACATGTTGTCACATTTATTGCCTTCCTTCAAGATTAGGTTTCCTTCTTCCTGAAGAAAATTCTTTAGAAGTTCTTTTAGTGAGCTGTTAGTTGAAAACTCCTTGTCTTCAACTTCAAAAAAATAAAAATATAAAAGATTTGAATGAGGTCATTTGAGCACAGTGTAAAACAACACAAAAGTGAAAGTAATGCTAATGTCCATCAGCAGGGGAGTGAATAAATAAATGAATTGGGCTATAGGCATATTGTGGTGGGTTGAATAGTGTCCCCCCAAAATTCATGTCCACTCAAAACCTGTGAATATGACCTTATTTGGAAATAGGGTCTTTGCAGATATGTCAAATTAAGATGAGGGCATCCTGGAATCCAATGGCTAGTGTCTTTATATGGACATGGAGATTTGAAGGCAGACATACGCACGGGGAAGAAGGCTGTGTGAGGAAAAAGGCAGATATCAGAATGACGCAGCTACAAGCCAAGGAATACCAAGGAATATACCAACCACCAGAAGTTTCAAGGAAGGATTCTACCCTAGAGCCTTCAGAAGGAGCACGGTCCTGCTGATGCCTTGGTTTTGGTCTCATAGCTTCCGGAACTGTGAGAGATAAATTTCTGTTGTTTTAAGCCACCCAGTTTATGGTACTTTATTATGACAGCTCTAGGAAGCTAAAGTAGTGGTTAAATCTCAAAAACATGATATTGGATTTAAAAAAAGAAAGCTGTTGAATGATATGACAAAACTGGTAATACTATATAGATTTTATGGCTAGATTATATAGATATGCATTAAAACTATAAATAAACCCATGAGAAAAAGAACAAAATCAAGATAGTGGTTACTGCTGAGGAGAGAGAGTATGATATATTGATGGCAAAAATGTTTCTAATTCTTCTCCCCATCCTATGTCCATGCCCTTTGCAATGTGACTCTGCAGTGCTTCTCATAAGAAGACTGAGTGTATCACCCCATTCCTTGGATCAGGGCTAGCTTTGTGACTTGTTTCGGCTAACAGTATGTGGTAGAAGTGATAAGGTGCTAGTTTTGAATTGTGGCCTCAAGAGTCCTTGCATGCTTCCAGTCTCCCTTCCGACCCTGCCACCACTGCATGGACAAGTTTGGGCTGGCCTCCTGAAGGATGAGGCCTGGTGAAGGAAAGTCTAGTTATCCCAGGTGAGGTCATCCTATTCCAGCCTATAGCCTGCCAACTCCCAAACATGGAGAGAGTCCCGCCAAGATCAGCAGAGCTGAAAGACTCATGAGTGAGCCTGGCTGAGACCAGAAGAACCACTGAGGTGGCCCATAGAGTCATGAACAATAGTAAATACTAATGGTTTCTGCCACTATGCTTCTGTAAACAGGTGCTTTGGGGTAGTATGTTACTCAGCAATAGCAGATACCGAGGGAGAACAGAAATGGAGAGGCATACAAGGGAGAGTGGTTCAACTGTGTCCACAATGCTTTATGTCTTAAAAAAAGAGACTTGAAGCAAAGGTGGCAAAATGTTAAGATCTAACAAAGATAGTAGGTACATGGGTATTGGTTATATAATTCTCCTAATTCTTTTGTACATTTAAAGCATTTCACAATAAAAAGAAAATTTATATGGAAGAGTTAATGTGCTGGAACAGCCAAGATAGCCAAGGTGATTTTTAAAAAGAACAAAGAGAAGTACTTGCCATATTGCACCCTCACAAATGCACAAAGTAGACTAGCGGTTTTTAGGTTAGGGATTCTGGAGTTCTAATCCTCTTGTCTCATACTCAAGACACCCTCTTCTCATCCCAGGACAGCTTCCCTATACCTCCCAGAATCTCATCTTCTTGCCTCAGCTGATCATCTGTAAGACAGGAAACATCTTATCAGCTCACTGACAAGAGAGTCTTAGGCAGAGATGAACCAGGGAAAGCATTATAGGGGCAATGTCCATATATCTGCTACACAGGTAGGAAACTTTAAATTTCCTGATGACTTCATGCTACTTTTATGTCTAAGATCTAGACTGACCAGATAAAAATGTGATAGTCCTTCCTGCTTTATTCAAATGCAGGGTTAGTCGCCGACCCTATGAATTCCTCCTGACATTCCAACCTGACCTGTCCTTTGTATCTGAAGCTGCTGCTGCAACTGGCACAGGTGGCATTCTGTCTCTCTGCCAGGAGGATTTGTACTTGACCTATTGAGAGTGACAAAAGCCCCTGAAGGATAACACTGAGTCTTTCACTCTGCCCAAAGAGCGAGCCACTCAATAGCAGAGAAAAGCAGGGCTAAGTGGTCTGCTGTCAAGTGGTTCAACATCCCTCTTGGCTCAATGCATTGCTAATGTTTCTATTTTGACTTCCCTAGCACCGTGTGTATCCTTTATTCTGCACTGAATGTCCACCCTTATTAGATACACTGGCTGCTACTGTGAGTTACCATGTGTTATCTTTCCAATTCAATTAGGCTGTTTGTTGAGGACACTATGTTTTAAGTGACTTAGTATCCCTACCATCTAGTGAAAGGAAGGAAGGAAAGGAGAAAGGTCAGGCAGGAAGGAAGAAAGGAAGGAGAGACAGGAAGGAATGAAGAAAGGATAACAACAGCAAGTATTTATAGAATGACTATATGCCAGGTAGTGTGAACTTTCTTATTTAATCCTTCCAACTACTCAGTGAGGTAGATACTATTATTAATTTTTCTAGCTTACAGATGAGGAAACATGCTTAGAAGGGTTAGGTAACATGCCCAAAGTAACCAGCCACAGCGAGTAAGTGGGGGAGACGGCATTTGAACCAGGTTTGTTTAACTCCAGGGACTGTACTCCTAATCCCTGATGTTAAATTGTTGCTCCAAGTAGAGGGTTTTGAGAACAGATGAGCTGATAACAAGAAACCAGGAATTCGTTTTAAAGGAAAAAAGGGAAGAAAAAAAAAAAAAGAGAGAGAGAAGGCCAGAAGCAAGGGAGAGAGAAAGGAGGGAGAGACCCACCAATATTTTCTCCTCCTGCAAAATGTCACACCTATGACAGACAGCACGGTTGCTGCTTAATTCCTAAACATTTCCAGAAAGGATCTGTTTGCTTATTTGGTAATGTGCTCCAGAACTCATTCTCCACGTGCCAAAGATATCCACAGGCTCTTAGGCTTTCTTGCCTCTGAAGGAAGATACACACATATATGGAGTTCTGTCAACTCTTAGATTTGGATACATCAGAAAGTTTGATATAACTGAGTTTTAAATATACCAGGAAGCCTCTTTTCTGGGGGAAAATCAGGGAAAGAGAAGCAAGACAGCTCTGAAGTGTATCGTAATAATGTGAGCTGTGGGTATTTGAAAAGATCACAAGCACATATTTGTCCTGCAGGAAAGCACTGGAGGTTACTTGTACAATCCCCTGCTTTAGTTAGGATTTGTTTTAGCCGTTCCAGAGATTGTCAGCATCACAGATCACAGAACAGCTTGCCAAGCCCTCTTACTTTAATCAAATGGCGCCTCAAATCCCATTGCCTTTGCATAACCTTCCAGAGGCTGAACCTTGCTTAGCACCCTGCCTTTGTGTATGGGAGGAACTCCGTAAACATTTGCTGTCTTTTGAATGGGATTCTTACAGCCTGCACTTAAATCGTCCTTACCTCTGCTCTCCCGTTGAGATGCCCTTTCATGGTCAATATTTCTGTCTAAAGTTGTTTCCAGAGTGAGGTTTTTGGACTTAGTGGTCCTTGAAGATAGCATTGGGCTATTTAAAGAAACTTTCCAAAAATACATTTTGCTAGGATATGACCCTGGAGATCAAATAAAATGCCAAGGTTTTGTTTTTGTGAATTTGCCAGGAATTATGCAATGATAATTCTATGTGAGACTACTATGTACCTCTTGCTAATAAGAAGCGCAGATCCACAGGCTTGTTTGATTAACAAAACAAAACAAACAAAAAAACCCAGACAGATTATTGCTCAAATAATTTCAACTGTTTGTTAAATAAGTTTTTAGAACATTTCAGGAAAACACAGGGAACACAAAAGAAAGGTTCTTTGATGGTTAAATGATAGAAAACCATTGATCCAAATGGTTCTGAATACAGCGTACTTCTGTAAACAGGTACTGTAAAATATTCCCTTCATTATTTCATAATTATGATCATGATTTTTACATTGCGGTTACTCCTTTTGAGCAAAGCAGTGCAATTCCATCTAAATGGGAAAACAAAGCCACTTAAGCAACTATTTTCATCTAGAAACTGAAAAATAGTCAAGGTTCTACTCTCCAAGCTTCGTCCTTTCTTCCAACACAGCGCTGCGGATTCCCCTTAGGGCCTCCAGAGCAGGAATGCTCCTGGGAACTCATCTTTCCTTTGCAGAACATTAGTCAGGATCCAACTGAACTGACACAGTTTCACGATGGTGTGTTCTGTGCCAGTAAGACATCTGCCAACTCCTGGGCAAGCTAAGTTGTCTTCCCACTGACATTCTTTTTCTATCATTTCTTCCATTCTGGTCCCATGATCAGCTTAGGAACAGCTGGCGCCACACTTCTTGATCAATGGCAAGGCTGTAGCTTTGTTTGATTTGGTGCTTTGAGAACAGAAATGGGGGGAGGAGGGGAAGGAGCAGTACAGAGTAGAGACCACCAGCTCCGTGCCCCAGATTTCCTGGTTTCCAAAGCATATTTTTAGGGCCTTGAGGTCCACATTGTCACCTGTCTTATGATCACTTCACTGTTCTTACAAACAGAAAACTTGATGTCACCGAGACACTCGCCACCAATTTTTGTGCCAAGGCCCAGGGACCTTCCCACAAGATTCATGGTCAGCATCTTTCAACTCACTGGCCATTTATCACTGCCTCCTTCTATTCCCTCTCTGCTCCCACCTGCACCTTCCACTCAGAACGCCCTTCCAGTCTCAGCCTATGGCACCATCTTGACGTCATCAAGTGTCGGAAACCACTAACCCTCCAAGAAGCCCTTCTAAAACTCAGGAAAAGGTCATAATCTTGTCCTTCCCTGTCCAAATACAAAACCCCAGACTTCCTCATCCACTGCTTCATTAAAATCCCCACCATTTAAGTGCATATAACAGTATTTTAAATTACATATTTATCAGCATGATGCTTGGTGTATTTTCCTATCTGTGGTATGTAAAATCGTGAGTAGGATTTTCCCAATCTTATCATTTCTGGGTATCTCCTAATACCGTACTATGTACAAAATGGATACTTAATACACTTATTTTTTTATTTCATAGGCTAAGCAATATGTTTAAATTGCCCCGAGGTGCAAGGCAACACTTTAAAAGCAACTTAATAAAACATCACTGAGGTGAAAAAGGAAAGGTTGGGCAGCATTCACCAAACTGCTGTGAATGAACCTTTGCTCCTACACTGATACCTGGTGCACCCTTCAAGCACTGTTGGCTGCGGAAAGGTTGTCAGGGCCTCCTTGTGAATGTCTTGTATTGATCCTACTATACCAACATCCAACTCAGCCTGCCATGGGTTAAGACAGTCTGACATTGATCTGACAGTCTGGTATGGCACACCCTTAGTTTCTGCCTCTGTCCACCCCACTTGGACTAGCATCAGTATCAATGACAGTGCCAGAAAGACAACTTCTACAAGGTATAGGCTCTAAGGACAAAATACCTACATTCTTGGTGGGACTCATCAGTCTCCCAGACAAATAATTCCAAAACTTAAGTGTCTAATGGACAAATAGCTGGAGTAGGTGTTAGAATTGGAAAATTGGGTTCTCCTTAGGATTGTTATTTGGACTTACCATTTCCTTGAAGAGAAAATCAAGACATATTCTACATTATAGGGAAGCATTTTGAATGTCAATAGAGTTTCTGTAATAGTTATTACATTTAGGCATATAAATAGGGTGCTTTTAGTAGCTTGGAATCAAGATATACCATCTTATCTAGATGCCAAAGGTCCTCCATTTCCTTCAGATGACCAGTTATAACATCCACACTACTTGGATTTGGTGAAACTATTGCTTTTGTACATATTGTGGATCACCCTTGTTCAATGTAGTCAGTACTCATGGCAAGTATGTCATAGATGGGATAAATAAGTTATGCAGCATCTGAGAAAGGAAAGACAATGGAAAAGAAGGAAACAGCAGAGACAGAAATGGGGTCATGGTTATCACCAAATAAATGTAAAGGGTAGAAAAATGGTTGTGGAAGCTGAGAATGCAGGAAGGATGGAGAAAGAAAAATGATCCCTATTGTCTGATTGTCACAATGTTGATGAGTACTAAAATACTGCCAGGTGTTGGTTTAGGCTAACTTTACATCAGGCTTGGAAATAGGGACACTATTTTCCCGACCCACGAAATGTTATTAATAGACAGGGGCAAGGTCACATAGGAAAGATGAGACAGGGGTAAAGAATCCAAAGCCTTTTTCTGACTCTAGCTTACAAAACCTTAGAAAGAGTAGAGCAAAAGCAGTTTTTTAAAGAGGAGTATTTAAAAGACTAAGCACATTTCATTTGCCTCATATACTTGTATTTCTACAAAACAGTTTTCACAAGAAATCCATACTTGCAATGCATTTTTCAGTGCTTTCTCAATTTAATTTGATAAATATGGTAGAAGGAAGATTTTATTTGCATGCTCAGCTAAGCCTAGCATAGACCTAATATGATTCACATCTTCTGACAAAGTCAAACGTCTTCATGAAAATGTAGTAAATGGTTTCCTTTACAGGTGAAGTTTTTTTTAACTTACTAATATTCACAGACAGGACATAACTGTAGGAAAAAAAAGAGATACTCTTTTATGAGGAGATTTTGAGAGTAAGTGATAAGTTAGGGTGCTGATCATTAGTTTGTGCAATATATACACTATTGGAATGTTTAACAGACATATATCATGATTTGAGTTGTGACTTGGGTTGCAGGTTCTTTTTCTGGGCATCTTATGCTTGACAGAGATCCAGCAAAGCTCAATTCCTGGAGTGTAACAATCCTCTTCTGCCAGCTTGTCAGTCTATAAGGGTTTAGTGCTTGGATGTCAGAGTGAGTGTTGATGATACTCGGAAGATCTGGGGGAGCATGTTACTAAGTTGATAAAACATTTCTTCAGAAATACTCTGTAAGTAAACAAACAACAAAAAAAAACTGGTTATAGCACTGATTTTTTATTTTAAAAGTATTTTTAAATATGGATGGAATACAGTATGTAAACATTATTTTTCATAATTGATTTAACGTGCGTCTATGGGCAGGGGTGTTTTTCTGGCCCCATCCTCTGAGAACTATGCTGTTTCTGTCAAACAGTCTGATTACTAGACAAACCCCTACAGAACACTAGCATACACAGTAAGAAAAGCACTGCCAATTTTGCTAAGTTCTACAGAGATAAAGAACATTCTCTGCTAATGCTTTTATTTATAAGCTCTTTATTATATATCACAAATGTGGGGTAAAAAAACAATGGAAAGAAGTCAAATTTGGTTGTTTTAGGGTTAAATAAAAGATTTCTTGAGTGGTAGATGCTGACAATAAACTAAGTGCCTTTATGGTATATAAACCCTTCTCCCTTAAAAAGTAGGAATCTGTTAGTATTTTGGTGTGTTATACCTAAGAGTCTGAGGCAGGGTGCCTAGCTATATCTGCGGGGAATATTAAAACAAAGATTAAATTGGGATGAGAGCCACTTAGATAACAAACCTGTGGTACCAGAAATTGTACTGTCCTAGAAATTCCTCCATCCCATGAAGCCATTTCCATCATGAAACCTAAAATAGAACAATAGACAGACTTAGCTGAATTATGAGTTCTGGTCTTTGAACCTACAAGTCACTTACTTGAGTTAAACTGAGTTTTCATTTTATAGTAATAAAATTTCAATTTTAAGTAACACTTGCCTGCAGGACAGGCTCAGCTTAAAGGACAGATAAAATTCTACAATCTCTAATTCTCATGCCACAGACGTTTAACATAGTTTTGTCAACATGCTCTTACCTATGATTTCTCAAGTCCTCTTTCATCTCCATACAATGAAGCTAAACCAGGTTGTTGTAAGTTAATTAAATATGTGACTTTGTTTTTTTTATTCTTTTTTTCTTTTTGAGAAAATAAAAGGCAATAGAATGCAAGGTAGAATCAGAGCAAAGTATAAATAACATCCAAAAATCCTTGTATTTCCGGAGGGCTGAAGATTTGTTTATTAAATATTTGCTTTTTAAACCATTTAACTGAGACACCCCCAGAAGACAGGTGTAAATCTCACATTCTTTTTTCTGGGTTGTTCTATTTTCAATATTTGGGAAGAAGAAATATAGGTGGTTATTAAATATAAAGTTATGCTCACCTTTGACACACTTAAACACAAGTTCTGCTCTCCTTAAGCACCAGGGTATAGTCATTTCCTAAAAAAAGGGTACGAAATGAATCACACAGATTCATTTTTAACAGAACTTTGTAAAAACAAACAAACAAAACATACAGCCAGCTCTTAATTTATCTGTAATGCTGACTATACACTTTGTGAATAGAACAGATTCAAGCAACTCTTTGCTAATTCCAGTTGGATTTCCTGTGGTTTTTAGGCATACAACTTCTTCCAGCTGTTCAGACTATACCTGTGGAATACAAACTAATTTAATTAGCCTAGTAAATGTAATTCAAAATAATGAAAATTAACAAACATCCCATCACAGCCCCCTAATAAACCAACTGCATTCATCTTTACATGCTCCTTTCTAATCTTCAACCAAATACATATGCAAATGCCAGTGCCCAACTATACCGAATACATTTATAATTTTCCCTAGTTATAATCAGTGATTTTGCCATTTTAAATTCTGTTTATTTTCCCATGTTGTAAATCTTCATAATTTTAAGAATAAAACATGTTTACTATTTAATTACGATGATTCTCAAACTTTTTGTGTCTCAGGAACTTTTACACACTTAAAAGTAGAGGACTCCAGAGAGCATTTGTTAATGTGGATTATATCTCAATATTTACTGCATTAGAAATTAAAACTGAGAAAAAAAGGCAACCGAGGCCTAGACAGAAAGTAATGTCAAAAGTTAAAGATGGCAAGAGCTTCCAGTCTATTTACATAGAGCTCTTTTCATCTTTCGTATAATTGCTGTAAGCAAATGTTTTGTTTTTTTTTTTCCCTTGAAAAGCTGGATTTAAGCAAATAATGTAGGTTGGTTTACTCACTCAATAACCTTTCCAATCCTGTTCTCCCTTACTTTCCTTTACTATAGAAACAAGAAAGCAAAAGAATCTAATTTTATATCCTCCCTTGCAAAGAAGGGTGACCACATGCCTGGCAAATGAGATGATGAAAGAAACCCCTGGGGGGTCTTCCTGCCTAAACAAAAGGGCAAAGTCTTATGATTTTGCCCTTCATTTTTCATCTTTCCTCTTTTCTGCCTTGAATGAGAGATGTTGTCTGGAGGTGCAGAAACAATCTGCAACCAGGAATTTGAAAGCAGAGGGTAGCAGAGCTAGCAAACAGAAGAAACTTTTTCCTTGATGAACTGTACCAGTCCTGGAATATCTACCTATATTTGGACTCATTTTCTACTATATGCAATAATCTAATTTTTAACTGATTTTAGGGGCTTTTGAGCTCAAACTATGAAATGCCTGGAACAGTAATTTTGGAAGTGGCTAACTGTTCAATCTCCAATTCTCTCTCTCCTTTTAAATTTTGTTTTAAATATAACACATATACTGAAAAGTATATAAAATGTAAATGTACAGTGCAATGAATATATATAAAGCAAACACCCATATAATAACCCAGATTAAGCAAAAAAACATTAACAGTACCTCAGAAGACCCTGGGGGCCTTCTCACTCACATCCCTGTCTACCCCCCAGAGCAAAAACTCTTTAGGATATCACTTCCTTGCTTTTCTTTAGTTTTATGCCCCATGTATTTACTTTTAATGATACGGTTGAGGTTTGCCTGTATTTGACTTGTATATAAATGGAATCACACTATATATACTTTTTTGTGGCCTTTTTTTGATAAGCAATATATTTATAAGATTCATTTATATTTTTGCACGTGGCTCATTCATTTTTATAGTAATAAAACTTCATTTTACAAATATATCTTATTTATCCATTTTATTGTTGAAGGGCACATGGGTTGTTTCCAGTTTGAGGCTGTGTGAACGGTGTTCTGTGAGTATCACTGCTCATGCATCCTGGTACACGCACACTCAACAGCGAATCTGCTGGGTCATTGTGGTGGTTTGAAGCTGTATGTACCCCAGAAAAATATGTTCTTAAAGTTAATCCACTCCTATGGGTGTGGACCCATTTTAAGCAGGATCTTTTGGTGAGTAGGACCTTAAGGTGTGACCCGCCTCATTCACGGTGGGTCTTAATCCTCTTAATGGAGTATTTTTCAAAAGAATGAAATTTAGACAAAGAGCGAGAAAGTCACGGAAGCAAGAAGCTAGAAGCAATGAAACCCAAAACCTGGTAGAGAAGGGAGAGACCAGCAGAAGCCACCATGTGCCCTGCCATGTGCCATAGGAGTCCAGGATCGCCGACAGCTGGTTTTCAGGGAGAAAGCACTGCCTGATGATACCTTGATTTGGACATTTTTCTAAGCCTCAAAACTGTTAAGTTTGTAAGCTAATACATTCCCACTGTTAGAAGCCAATCCATTTTTATGGTATCTGCTTTTGGCAGCAAAACAAACTAAAACAGTTATCTTATCTTCAATTTAACTAGAAAATGCAAAATTGCTTTCCAAAGTGGCTTTAAAAATTTATATTTCCACCAGCAGTAAGAGTTTTTGTTATTCCATATCCTTGCCAACCACTGCTTTTGTCAGATTTTATACTTTTTGTCAATTTGGTAGTGTTTAGCAGTATTTCATTGTGATTTTAATTTGTATTTTCCTGAGTACTAATGAGGTTGAGCATTTTTTGGTATACTTATTGCAAATCTGGATGTCCTGCTGTGAAATGTCTGGTAAATCTTTTGCCCATTTTTCTATTGGGTTGTTTGTTTTTTTCTTGTTGACCTGTAAGAGTTCTTTGTACATTATGCAAACAAAGACCTTTGTCACCTATATTTGTTGCAAACATTGTCTCTCATTTTGTAGCCTGCCTTTTTTTTAAAACAAATCAATTTTATTGACACACATTAATAAAGCATACAATTCATCCAAAGCGTACAATCAACGGTATTTGATATAATCACATAGTTGTGCGCTCATCACTTCAATTATTATTAGTGCATTTTCATTATTTCAATAATAATAATAATAATCAAAAAACAAGAGAATTCCTCACCTCTCCATCTCTCTCTGCTTTCCCCACTGTAGATAGCAGCTGTTTCTGGTGTAGCCTGTCTTTTTACTCTCTTTTTGGTATCTTTAAATCAACAAAAATTCTTAATTTTATTTTAGTAAAACTTAATGGCCTTTTCCTTTGTGGATAGTGCTTATGTTTTGGTTGGAGAAATCCTTTCCTACCCTAAAGTCATGAAGATATTCTTTTATATTATGTTCTAAAAGCTTTATAATCTTACCTTTCACATTTAGGTCTACCTGGAGCCGACATTTGTTAGGGTATAAATCAGGGGTCTAATATAATTCCATATGGATACTCAGTGAACCAACACCATTTATTCAAAAGACAATCCTTCATAAATATGTAATAAATTACAAAGGGTAATTAGTTTTGCTGTATAAAATTTTACAGTGGCAAAACCTGGAAGATCAAAGCTATCATTATCAGTAATGGGACAAAGTGACATCGTGTGCCTCCTGCTTTGAGGCATTGTGAACTTAATCATGAGGAAACGTCCAGCAAACCCAAACTGATGAATAGTCTACAAAACAACTGGTCTGTACTTCTTATAAATGCCAAGGTCATGAAAAAAATAAAGAGAGGAACTCTTTCAGATTAAAGAAGACTAAAGAGACATGACGACTAAATATAACACATGGTCTTGGATTGGATCACAGACCAGAAAAACATTTTTTTTTCCCTTTCACTATAAAGGATATTATTAGATTAACTAGTGAAATTTGATTAAAGTTGATATACTGGATCATGGTAGTGTACTGATAATTATATTATTAATGTAAAAAAAATCCTTGAGTTTTAGGAAATTACTCTGACGTACTTGGGTTAAAGAGGCATTGTGTCTGCACCTCACATTCAATTGGTTAAAAAATATATATACATGCACATACATTCTCTTACACACACAGATATATGTATAAATGTGGTAAAATGAGAACATTTAGAGAATCTATGTAAAGGGCATATAGGAATTCTTCGTATTACTTTTGCAACTTTTTGTTATAAGACTGGAATTATTAAAAAATAATTTAAAAATGAAGTACCTAGATATGCCTGATTCTGTTTCTGGGCTGTCTGTTCTGTTTCATTGACCTATTTATCCATACCTGTCCAATACTACAGAGCCTTAAATTACTATAGCTTCATGATAAAACATATTTCTTACAGCAATTCTTCTCATTTGTTCTTCTCTTTCAAGGATGTGAATTATTCTTAACCCTTTGTATTTCCATACATATTTTAGAATCAGCTTGTCAAATAACACATACACACACAAATTTGAGATTTTGATTAAGATTTCATTAAGTCCGAGTAATTTGGACACTGGCATTTTATCATATTAAGTCCTTTGAACTTGTATATATTTTTACTTATTTAGGTTGTCTTTAATGTCTTTCAAAGTTTGGCTATTTTCTCTGTAAAGGTCACACACATTTTTTAGCTATTTTCCTAGGTACTTAATCTTTATATGCTATTATAAATGGCATATCTTTAAACATTTCATTTTCTAACTGTGTTGATGGTATATAGAAAGACAACTGATTTTTAATTTTCAACCCAGCAAACTTGCGGAGCTCTCTTAGTAATATATTACCTGTAGACACTCTTGGAATTTTTAAGTATACATCATCTATGAAAAGTAACAGTATTATTTCTTCCTTTCTAGTTTTATTTACTTATTTATCCCCATCCCACCCCCGTTGTTTTGTGTTCACTGTCTGCTCTTCTCTCTGTGTTCTTCTCTGCTTGCCTTCTTCTAAGGTGGCAACGGGAACTGATCCTGGGACCTTTTGGAGTGGGAGAGAGACGCTCAATCTCTTGCGCTACCCCAGCTCCCTGGTCTGCTGAGTCTCTTATTGTCTCTCCTGTGTGTCTCTTTTTGTTGCGTCATCTTGCCGTGCCAGCTCTCTGTGCGGGTCAGCACTCCTGCGTGGGCCAGCATTCCATGCGGTCCAGCTGGCCTTTCACCAGGAGGCCCTGGAATTGAACCCTGGACCTCCTATATGGTAGACGGGAGCCCAATCACTTGAGCCACAACCGTTTCCCTCCTTTCTAGTTCTTATCCTTTCTTTTTTCTTTTTACTCTGTCCCTTGTAGTTCTAATACTTTTAATTCCTTTTTTCTTGTCTTAATATGAGAAATGAGGTTGACTAGATGGGGTGATAGCAGGCATTCTGTAGATACCCATTTTTAAAAGTTTTTATCTTCCCACCACACCGCCCCCGCCACCAGATGGCTCCATCATCTGTTCATCTTCCTCAGGAGGCAAGGGGAACTGAACCCGGAACCTCCCATGAGGGAGCTGAGTGCCCAACCACTTGAGCCACTTCTGCTCGTGGCCCTTGCAGATTATCTTCTTTAGGAGGCACAAGGAACCAAACCTGGGACCTCCTGTGTGGGAGGTACGCCCAATTGCTTGAGCCACACCCGCTCCCTGTAGATACCCTTTTTGGTTTAAGATTTTTAAAATTATGAATGGGTGCTGCATTTTATCTAACTGCTCTGAGACGATATTTTCTCCTTTATACTGTTAATGTAAATTTTCTAATGTTCAACCAACCTTATATTCTTAGAGTATTTCTAACTTTGTCATGATACATATATATTGCTATATTGTGTTCAGGATTTTTGCCTCTATGTTCATAAGTGGATTGGAGTGTAATTTTTCTTTCACATACTGCCTTTGTCAGATTTTGGTATAAGATCATGCTAGGGGAGTGGGTGTAGCTCAGTGTCTGAGAGCCTGCTTTCCATGTACAAGGTCCCGGGTTCAATCCCTGGTACCTCTTAAAAAAAACAAAACTATAATCATACTAGCTTCATAAAATATGTTTTAGTGTGTCCTTCTTGATTTTTCTATA
>JAQZBX010068700.1:0-15699 GCA_029593785.1 Cabassous unicinctus | reverse complement strand
GTTACATTTACTTTTATTTTCTCAAGTCTTATTTAAAAAAATACACGCTTTATGACTTGATTCAAGTTGCAGCAAATTTCACTGTATAGTGAGTCTGGTTTCCCTGGAATGAGGTATCTCTTCTATGAAATGTAAACACACTTTTAATTTATTATTTGTTGTAAATGAGGACTAAGTGCTCATCTATAGGATTAGCTTTGAGAAGAAAAGTGTAAACAGAAACAAAACCCACGAGTGCTAATTTGTTCTCCCTTGCTTTAGAGAATGGACAGGGTTGGATACGAGAGGCTCAGGTCCCAATGTATCACTTGTAAGGTGGCCAGTGTCTAGGGATTCCCAGTAGATACCAAATCAGAGAATGACGTTGGCCAAACTGGCACCATGGATTGGCAGGGACGTGGGCTGGGCCAGCTGACTCTGGGTGGCAGAGCGCCATAGCTGACCTCCCCTGGCAGCCCTTAGTCCCAAGGAAAGGAGTGGGATTTGTGATTTAAAAAAAAAAAAAAAAAATAGCAATACGTAAAGTGGCCAAGCTGAAGATAAATGCCAGCTGGGTGCCACCGTGGTTCCTTAGGGCAGAGGCTGCAGTCTCATTCAGAGCCTAGCTTGGACAGCACTGAGCACACCCTGGAAGGTGCCTGGCAGACCCACGCGAGACGTGAGCCAATGGAGAATGGGTAGTGAAGACTGAAGGCCCGTGGACCACTGGCCTTCACAGCCAGTCACGCCAGGTCTGGTTTCACCAGCCAGCTGTATTTTTCTATTCTTGATCCAGAGGGAAGGTCCACTTAGCTCAAGGCTAAGATCAGCGTGTTGGCTGCAGAGCTGATACACTGGCTGTTAAAACTACTGGGTCCTGGGTATGTTATTCTTCCTGAGCATGTCTTCTCATGTGTTGAATGGGATTACAGGGTTGGAATATGGATTAGAAATAGAGCATGGGACAAGTGTAGCACAGTGCTGGGCACCCGGGAGGGGTCCAGTAAAAGATGCCTATTGTTCCAGAGAAGTGTGCGGCCAAGTCGCTCCGTAGTTGGCCAATAGCCCATATGAATCGGATGGCGGCCTTTTGTCTGTCTTGATTCCAAAGCCTTTCCCCATCCCACCCATTTTTCCACTCAGCAGCCATAACAATATTCTTAAAATGTAACCCTTGCTTAAAGTTTTCAGTGACTTCCCAGTGAACTGAAAAGAAAGCCTAAATCCTGTCCGTGGCCTGCGAGACCCTGCAGGGTCTTGCCCACTCTTGCCTCTCGGACCAACTCCCATCACTCTGCCCCCTCGTCCCCTGGCCCACTGGGTGCATGCTGTTCCCTTTCCCAGGACACAGACCCCCCTGCCCTTGGCACAGCTAACACCTTCCGTCCTTCAGACCTCGGCATAAATGTCACCTCATCAGGGGTGCCAGGCCGCTGCGAGTACAGGAGGCCTCTCCAGCCCTCTCGCCCAGCACTGACTGCTTCCTTCCTAGAATTCACCATACTTGGTAATTCTCACTTACCTGCCTCTTTACATGATTATCTGCATAGAATATAAGCTCCTTGAGGCCAGTGAAGTGTTTTTCTTGTTTACTATTGAATCTTCTGTGCCCAGAGACGGGCACACCATGGCACCCGGCTGATATCTGCTGACTGGGTAGGTGTAAGCCTGTGTGTTCACACAATCTCCTTCTAGATTGTCTCTCTCTCTCACACCCACCCACCTGAGGGCACCAGCAAAGCAGCTGCTCTCACACTCGGGGGTCTGCTGGCCCAGAGCAGGCTGGGGCCAGGAGATGGGGGTGGGGGGACTCCCTGCAGCTGCCTTCTGCCCTCCAGGGCCCAGACAGAGTGGGGCCAGAGCGTGGTTAGCTCAGAGCCGGGCGTGAGGGCCAAGCCGCCCTGCTCCGCGTGGGTGTGGGTGTGGCGGGTGCGGTGGGCAGCAGCTCAGCACCCTCCCTGTGGGAGCGCAGGAATAAAGGGCCCCATTCAGGCCCTGCGGCCTCAGCTCCTCCCCGTCAGGGGCGGCTGCCCTCAGGCAAGGGGACAGTGGGAGGCTGGAAGAGATTCCTGGCAGCTCTTCCCTGTGGTGCAGCCCACAGTCCGGGGTTTGGGGCGCAGAGGAAAGGCCCAGCTGGATGAAGAAGCTGCAGGCAGATGTAGGGCAGCCCTGGTTCAGAGGGATGGTGCTGAACGGCGCGCGCTCACCTCTGAGGCTCTGAGGCAGAGGAAAAGCCCAGCATGCAGAGACCAGAGGCAGGGACGGGAAAAGGGCTCCCTAACTACAGGTCCAGCATTTGCCTGGCTCCCGGGGGCTGGGCAATGCCCCCCAAAGCCTGCCTTTTCTTGAGCTTTGGTTCTGTTGGCAGAACTGAGCCTGGCCAACTAGCTTCAGCAACCTCCCACCAACATTTTCTGCGGTTCCACCTCCTACAAGGATGGTGAAGTTATTAATACTACCTAACACTGATTGAGTGCTTGGTACATGCTAAGCACTGAGTTATGTAACTTATATTTATTATCTTATTTAGTCTTCACAACAGCCTATGATCCAGGTACTGTTATTATTTCCATTTTACAGATGCTGTGATGGTTAGGCTACTGTGTCAACTTGGCCAGGTCATTGTGCCCAGTTGTTTGGTCAAGCAAACACTGGGCTCATTGTAATACAAGGACATTTATGGACTTTACACATTGGTGCGTTTACTGCACAGGTGGTTGATTACATCTGCATGGACCAGGGAGATTGCTGTCAGCAATGAGTGATGCTTTATCCAATCAGTTGAATGCCTTAAAAGGGGAAGTGATTATTTTCAAGAATCAGAGAGAATTTCCCGGCTTGTTTTTGGACAGCCAGCGTCTCCCAGAAACTCATCAAGAACCTTCACTGGACTTTCCTCGGAGCCCCTGGTTTGCAGCCTGCCTGTGGAACCTGGACTTGTGCACCCCCATGGTCACATGAGAGGCTTATCAAATCTCCTATTATTGACAGATATCTCCTGTTGATTCTGTTTCCCTAGAGAACCCTGACTAATACAGATGGGTAAACTGAAGGTCAGAAAAGTCGAGGGACCTGCCACCCAGCTGGTAAGTGGTGGAGCTGGGATTTGGTGTGCCATGTCTCCTTCTCAGGGCAACCTGGAAGTGCCTAGGCTCTTATTATCTTGCTATCTTACTTCCTTTCCCCCGACCCAGGGATGTGTATCTCCTTGGCCAGCCTTCCCCTGGGGGTACATCTCAACCCCACCCCAACTCCATGGTCATGGTCAGCATACATCATTCATTCACTCGTAATTATTCAGTCCCTCCCATGTGCTGGGCCCTGAACTAGGGGCTGGGATGTGATGGTGAATACAGACACGGTCCCTGCCCCCACAGAAGAGGAGGCAGCTGGGTGGGCACTGTGCTGCAGCGATCGGTGATGAGGGGGGTCACACAGGAAGTTGTAGGAACACACGGGAGGAGAGAAAGGCCCGAAGAAGTGGTAGGAGTAAGCCAGGCAGAGGGAGGTGGGAATGTTCCTGGCAGAGGGAAGAGCCTTTGCAAAGGTCCCTCTGAGAAGCTGAAGTGAGTTCAGCACAGCTGCAGAGCGGTGTGTGTGCATGTGTGTGTGTGTGTAAGTGTGCTGGAGGTTACTAGGATGAAGTAAGAGAGAGCAAAGTAGAGCCACCAAAGTCTATTTCAGAAATACACACCTGAGCTCCTGTGCCTTCCATGCTGAGGACCACAATTTTGACCTGAGGGGACAGACACCTTCAGACCCACCTGAGGCCCCTCTTCCTCAGTTCTTAAGCCCAGGGCCTGGTCACTGGCTGTGCTAAACAGCACAGGCTCAAACATGTGACCTCACCAGGGTCTGCACTCATCACAGCCCAACTGGATCGTGGAGGGGGGGGGGTGTCCAGGAGACCCCAGAGGGTACCACGTCCAGCTCCCTCATTTTCTCCGGTGAGAGCTGAGCTCCCAGGGGGCTGTACCTTGCTCGACTTCACATAGCAAGCTAGCAGCCAGGCCAGGATGCAGACAAGCACTTGGTCCAGCTGAGCCTGGTTCTGGGGTGGATGCTGCCACCTCTGTACTTAGAGGTTACGGTCCCCAGGGTCTCCAACTCAGCTGTCTGTCCTACCTTCTCTAATTTCTACCCCACTCTGAACACAATAAGAATTCTACTCATTGAAACCATTTCATAGAACTGAGGACTCACAGGGGCCTGTGGTTGCCAGCTTCCAAGATGGCCCCAAAGATTCTTGCCTCATGCACTTCAGGCTTTGTAGAGCCCCCTCCCATATGGAATAGGGCTGACCTGTGGAGCCACCAGGATATTGCAGAAATGCTGGTGTGTGACTTTCAAGGATAGTCATAAAAAGACATTGCAGCTTCCTTCTTGCTCTCTCTCGGGTCACTCATACTGAGGAAAGGCAACTGCCAAGTCATATGGACACTCAAGCAGCCCTAAGGAGAGTTCTATGTGGCAAGAAACTGAGGCCTCCTATTAATAGCCAGCACCAACTTGTCAGCCCATGAGCGAGCCATCTTGCAGTTTACTTCAGCTGACATCTTGACTACAACCTCGTAAGAGATCCTGATTCAAAACCACCCAGGTAAGCTGTTGCTGAATTCCTGGCCCATAGAAACTGTGTGAGATAATAAATGTTTATTGCTGTTTAAAGCTGCTAAGTTTTGGGGGTCATTTGTTACAAAGCAATAGGTAACTAGTACAACACCCAGCACTGCTTATGAGAAGATCCTTGGGTTACTTGTATCAGAGATACTCAAGGTATTGTTTACAAATAGATATTCCTGGGATCCACCCAGACCCTTTGCTTTAGAATGGAAGGGGACAGAGGCAGGTAAAGGTCTTGAATTTTTCATAAGCCCCCAAAGGATTCTCATGCACCTTTGAGGCTTAGAGTACTGAGCTTAGAGTATTTCTACTCTAAGTTGTGGAGAGCGGATGGGATGGCCCTTACCACACAGCTAAACAGAGGTAAGCCTGGCCTAGGAGCCAGGCACCTGACACCTGGTTCAGTGTTTCCTGCCTATTTCCTCCCTCATCCATTCCAGGTTGCTTTTTGGGGAGGCGTGGGTTTTCTTTTCTTTGTTTCTTTCATTTATTTAAAAGAACTTTCTTTGCCTGGGAAGAACTTTGTCGTCTTGGCACTACCCCAAAACTGGGCCTAATGATAAGAAGGGGAGAGGGGTGTCAGGCCACGCAGAGGGGCTGGCACTGCTGCAGATCACTGCACCCGAAAAGGCACTTTTCTCCACCCACCAAGATGCCTCAGCTCCAGGCGTTTCTCCAAGGCCAATGAAACACAGCGCACACAAGGCAGAGACGATGAACAGGGATAATGAGGAAATCTACCCCGGCCCCTGCCAAACTGTCACCCCTGTAGATAAGAAAAACAAGCCCACTTTCATTTTGATAGCATTTTGTGGCTTAGAAAGAACTCCCCTGGAATCTTACTGAATTACCTTTACGGACTGCAAGATCGGCACGTCTGGTGCCCGTTCAGCCATTCACGCTACATGTTATCGACACAGATTTGTTTTTTCATTTAATAGACATTTATGCACGTTTACTATGGGCCCGGCATGGTTTTAAGTACTTTAAAAATATTAACTCAATCCTCACAGCAACCTAATAAATTAGATACTGTTACTCCACCCCTTTAACAAGAAAATTGAAGTGCAGAGAGGCTAAGTAACTTTCTCAAGGCTGAACAGCTACTAAGGGCCTGTACAGGGATTTGAAGCCAGGCAATCTAGCCTTAGACTCCATCCTCTTAACCAAGACAAAAAGAGACATGGTTCCTGCTCTTCAAGAAATCCAGTTTTTTTAAGCCCTTTGACCACAGATGAGAAACTGAAACGCAGATATCTTCTGAATTTCCCCAGGTCCCACGGAGCAGGAAGCAAAAGCCAGGTCTGATCCCAGGCAGTGTTAATTTGCTCCACCATATGCGTCTGTCCACAGAGAAGGTTTGGCAGGAGACGGGAGTGGCAAACAAGAAGGGCATTTCTGGAGCCCAGAAGGAGAGGCTTTCTCAGGCCCCACTAGCAAGCCTGCAGCATCCCGAGGGACACTGAGCAGTGGAGCACAGCCCGCACTCCCTGGCCAGCTCTCCTGATTTGTGACTGCTGCCCGGCCGGTATTCATGCCTCCAGATATTTTGAAGCCCTGTTATTTATAGTCCACGTTTCTATTTATATTTTCATTGAATTCCTGCTAACCCGAGCTGATTCCACCACCACCCCGCCCCAGCCTAGAGAGGGGAGGATAAGAACTCTTTCACCAAGTAAGCTGGGGCAAAGGTGAAGGTCAAAGTCTTGGCTGTGTGTGCAGTCTTTCAGCAGGAGCCCTTTTAGGGGAAACATTTAAGACAAGGGGGGCTTTCTACGCCTTCCAAGGGGAATGGGCAGTGGGAAGAGAGGGCTGGGGAAGGGCACAAAGCTGGCCTTATACAGAGGCAGCCACATTTTGCCAGTGCGGTGGGATTTGAGGTGGGCCTAGAAGACCCCTGTTCCCCTAAAAATGTTTTCTCTTTTCTATGATATTCTACCATTAGGCACTTATTCTTTTGGCCTTAATAACTTTTGGATCACAAAATGTTGGGACTGGGAGAAAACCTATATAGTATCAAGTCCAATTCTTGAACTTCACAGATGGGGAAACTTGGGCTCAGGGAGGGATAGTGAGTTGTCCTCTTTATGAGGGCATCTGAATGAATAGATGGAAATCTATTACAATGCACAATGTTAGAGGAGGTGCTGTCAGGCAAAACAAACAAACAAACAAAAACTGGGGGCAGCAAAGCTGGCCCAGAATTCCTGCCTCACTAAGTTTTAGGAACGAACAGGTGAAACCATGTATTTCCTAAGGTTCTATTTGGTGCCCCAAATGAAAACATCTTGTTTTAGTGTCACATAGAAAAGCAGCGGTAAAGCGGGAACGCCTCCTTCCTCATTAAAAAAAAAAAAATATATATATATATATATATTTATTTTTAGGAGGCACCAGGAACCAAACCCGGGACCTACCATGTGGGAAGCCGGTGCTCAACCACTTGAGCCATATCCTCTCCACCCCTTCCTCATTTTTTGTCCGCTGTTGAATCTTGGTTTAGGGAATAGTATCTATGAAGTTTGTCACATATGTGGTTACTTTAGAGGTTTAGGTTTCCAAAGCCTGACTTCCAGAAGTCAGTAAGTTTCTTTCGGGCACTACGCCTACAATTCCAGCATCTGCCCCTAGGTGGCTGTTTACCATTGGGTAGGTTAAGTGAGAGGCAATTTTACCAAGGAATATGACACTTCATTAAAAGAACAGCATCAGTCAACCTTTAATTAATATATATTTTAAAGAACACATGATACAAAACTTGAAGATTTAAAGAAATGTAAATATCTTGGTGCAGGTGATAGACCCACCACTTATACTGAATCACAACTGTTAACCTCCAGGCAGCACAGCTTTGGTCAATCCTACTCTGCTGCAAGTGCTTCCGGGACATAGATAATAGTGGGCAAGAGCTTGGGCTTAGAAGCGGAGGGACCTGCTTTGAATGCCAGCCCTGCCTCTTACTAGCAGAGTGGCCTTGGGCAAGTCATGTACCCTTTCTAGCCTGTGAGCCTTGACCTGTAAACTGGGGCGTTTCTAATTAAGCCATATAATATAAACACATGAAGCCCTTTGCACAATATCTGGCAAGAGTATGTGCTTAATAAATAGTAGCTATAATCCTGAGGCAGCAATTTTCTCTCATTTATAATTGTTTAATCTTTTAAAAATTCAGGGCCTCACCCACAGTCCCTCAGAAAACTGCTTGCAGCTTTTCTTCTACGGCCAATTCAATAAAAAGTTATCGCTGAGCTACAAGGCTCACATTGAAAAGAGCTGTTCCATTTTCTCTCTTTAAGGAGCAAGACTTAAGAGAGAGCTGCCTTGCTAATTACATAGGCCTTACTTAAACCACCTTCACCAGTTACCAACTATTAACCTTGCAAATTCATCTTTACGAGCAGAAAAAAGACTGGGAGTGAAGAACGTGCCAATGGGAGAAGGCTGCCCGGCCAGCACTCCTCTCAGCTCTCCTCGATTTGGCTCCTTATTTTAAAGCTTAGGTCTGTAATGACTATTTCATTTACAAGAGCAAAAGATGCTCCTATAAAATCTCAGTTTATTTATTTTTTTGTCCTAGACTTTTTGCCAGGGACGCCTTAAAAGAAACTCAAGACTTTCTGTTCCCTGAGAGCATAACATAACTGAACACAACAGGTTTTAGGTGTACTCACGACAATCTTTCTTTAAAACTAGAGGGTTCAGTGAGCCGGTCTCTCCCATGTCCAATCAGAGAGACTTCGGAAGTAAAAGCCTCAGCAACCTCCTTGGCTCCAAACTTCGGCCTCTCTCGCAAGGGAGGAGAAAGAGAACATTCTGACGCACACCCGGTGAGGGAACGTGGCTGGGGTCCGAGCTGGGCTAGTGGCGAGGGCCAGAAGGCTGTGCTCCTCTCGTGCCCCTATCCCACAAAAGGTACCAGAAAGAGGCTCAAGGATGTGTAGGGATGTGACACAAGGAAGCAGCCGTCACCTGGGGACATGTGGGAAACTGATTCACCAAAGCAAGTTCGGTGGTTTATATACGTGACTGGATGGAACGTAACGAGCACTGAGAAAGTCTTAAAGAAAAAGAGCCAGTGGTTCTCAAACTTTGCTGTGCAAATCACCTGAGAATCTTGTGAAAATGCAGACTGTGACTTGGTAGGTCGAGGGAGGGGCCAAGACTCCGTTTCCAACAAGCTCCCAGCTGATGCCCACCCACGCTGCTGATCCGTGAAGCACATTATGAGCAGCAAACCTGAAAGTGCACAAGGACACCTCACTCCTGGAAAGGACTCCAGGGCCTGCCAATCAAACTACCCCCAAGAGGCTGGCCATTTCGTGAAGAGCCTGATACTAGTAACCACCAATTTACCACTGAGTGTTTACTGTGTGTTTTACAGAAAACAGCTCAATTTATTCTCTTAACCTGGGAGGTGTTTTACAACAAGGATTAGGATGGAGGTGCAGAGATAAGGAGTACAACTGGCCCAAGAGCACACAGCTATTAGGAGGCTGAGTCGGGATTTGTACACCAGGTCTGTCTGGCTCTAAGGCTTCCAGTGCTTAAATACGAGGTTTACCTGCCTCCACAATGGACAAAGCAGAGTTTCAGGTCCCACTACTAGTACTAAGTAGAAAACCCAAATTTGAACCCAGATCTGGTGGTCTCTAAAGCCAGTGCTCAGAACCACCATACTCGGACTTGTAGGGCTGAGGAATTACCCAGCTTCCTTTGGCGATGCAACCTTGGACATTCTCTTTGACCCTGGAAGTTCTCCCTGAGCTCTCCCCAAATTCTTGTTCACTGTGAGGTGACAGCTGGTCCCTTGTGTTCTGGCCTGGGAAGAAACAGAAATTCTAGCTCTTTCTCCCTCATACAAGCCTCACCTTGGTTGCTGAAGCCTGGGGGGACCTCTCTTAGCCACCCTGCCCCAGAAGGGTAGAGATGGACTAGTCACACCAGCCAATCCCCACCCACTCCATTCACTTCTTCCCTTGCGCCTTCTGAAGGTACACTAGATGAACAGACTCCACCTTCAAGTCTTGCCAATCCCTTCAGGCAGACTGTGGTCTAGGGGCCAGGAGGCCTGGCAGCTTGGGGCCTCTTCACTGGACATCAGCCCCTGCTCAATGCCAGGCTGCCCTGGATGAATGGTGTATCAGTTCACATGGGCATGGGGAGTCTCTGAGAGTCAATGCCAGGGGAAAGCTCTGGCTTGGAGCTCTGTTCTTGGGCCTGAGTTCAGTCTTTGGGGTGACTTTGGAGAACCTGGGGGACCATGCCAGGGACATTGTGGGGATTTGCTACATGCCCCCCTCACCTCCTAAGAAGGTGGTGGGGGGGTGCTGACTCCCTCTCAATGGACTTCAGTGTTCTCCCTCCATCACCACCATCCCCTGCTGCCCTTTCCTAGCCCTCACAGAAACCTGGACACAGAAACCAGAGTGCCTAGTGCCTGGCAGCTCCAGGAGAGGCTGGTGGAGGGTACTTCCCACCACAAAGCATCTTTCATGGACCAAAGGCATCAGCTATCTCAGGGAGGAGGGGAGGCTAGGGACGACATCCACAGGGTGGGATTTGGGAGGGGAGGCTAGGAAGTGCTGGTCCTGCTGTCTCTGCTACGGTTGCCCCAAACAGAATCACAGGCATCACCATTCTTGACCTCTCCCTCACTCCCACCTCCAATTCATCAGCAAGGCCTCTGGACTGTTCCTCTAAAATATGTCTCATCTATCCACTTCTCTCCACCCCCCTTGCCCCAGTGTGACCCAAGCCACCTTCATCTCTAGCCATGCCTGCCCAGTCTTCCCACTGGTCTGTGCACATCCATGCTTGCTCCCCTACCCTCTAGTCCAGCTGATTCACTTCAGCCTGAGTGATGCTTTCAAAACACAAATGTTGCCCCTGAGCCTTACTTAACCTTGCAGGAACTTCTCACTGTACGTAGGATAAAACCATCACCCCTTAACTTGGCCCATGTAAACCTGCCTGGCCTGGCTCTGTTGAGCTCTCCAGCCTACCCCCCATCGACCTCTCCTTCTCCGACTCCCCGCCTTGTACCCGTGTGGCAGCACACTGAAAGCTTGCAACTATCATCTCAACGGCTTCTCACAGAGTCCCCAAGAAAGGCCCCGCAGCTTCTTCCTGCTCACACCTCAGCTGCCTTCTTGCTCTCTCGCCTCTATTAAAACCTGGGTTCAGGTAATTGTCTTGTCTGTAATCTCTACCACTCCCAGGGGACAGAGTATCACTGTCCCCTCTAAGCATGGAATGAAAGGTTTTGGCACGTTTAAAAGGACATTTGGGCATCAGGTAAGGAAACTATTTCCAGGGGTGAGGGGGTGGGGAAGGTCAGGAGCACACAGGGACACTGAAATCACTCCCAATCACCTCCTGGCGGCTTTGCCAACGTGCAAGGCAATCTCTGGTCGTTCTGGTTTAACTTCCAGTTTAACTTCTTTAACCTCATGCCACAGCAATTAGCAAGAGTTAGATTAGAATCCAGGACGCTGGGCTCTCAGAACAGGGCACTTTTTCCTGCATGTTAAATTGCAAGGGTTGCCTGGGAACACAAAAGGACACTCAGTGCTGTTTAGGTGCTTAGGGTAAGCGTTTCTCAGGGAAGACCCCCCACTCACGGCTGGGGTTTGGGGTGAGCTTTCAGGAGACTGATTCTCTTCTAGAAATATCTTCAGACAAGGAAGACATATATAGTAAGTCACGATGAGGTAAACTGGCTCTTTTCTCAGTCTTGAAATGTAGGGATGACACGAGGGAAGGGCCTGAGTCACATTTTCTTTCCAAAGCCAAAAGGGACCCTGAGTGGCTGCCTCCTGCAAAGCCTCATGACTCCCAGCGAGACCTGGCAGCCCTGGAGCCGAGAGCCTGGGAAGTTAGTGACAAAGTTACCTTGACGTTGAGTCCTGGGCGGCTCAGCCCCCTCTCCACCTGTCAGCCCAGACCAGCCATCCAGATTACCAACTCTGCAAAAACACAGGCCTGGAAGGCACAGCAAGACCGAAGCTGGGAGTGTGGTGGGAGGGGCTGAATCAGCACAGTGGGAGGGCAGGTGGAGGGCAGGGGCGTGATGAACACCCCAGATTAGCATCCTGTCCTGAAGCTGCCACAAAGGAGAGGCAGGCAGGCTCCAGCCCTAGCCCAAAGCCTTGCTCACTTTGCAGTCCACACAGCCCCTTCCATGCAGGAACTCCCACGATGATCCCCATTTGACCGATGAGGAAACTCACGCAGGAGGCCGGGACGGCACAGCTTATGCCTGTGCAGAGTGCCCGGCTCCCTCGCGTTCACGGGAAGCCTTGTGACAGGAGAGAAGCTTTGGGGTTCCACTTCCTTCTGCCTGCGCAGCATTCTGTGGTAGCTCAGCACCCCCACTCACATGGTTCTTGCTGTTCAAACACACACACCCGGGCCCACTGTCACCACTCCTGCTGTCCCCTCCACCTGGCATTCCTGGACCCTCATCTGGCCATGCCTGGCTCCTTCTTATCACCTGTGGCTCAGCTCAGACATCTTTCTCCACCCCTAATCCCAGAGCCCCGGAGGCACGCTGCCTTCATATTATCTTATTTTCCTTTCTAACATCTACCATTATCAGAAACTACTCTATTTATTTGTTTGCTTTCTGACTCCTGCCCTCCCCTCCACCCAAAGTGAACTTCCTGAGAACAGTGACTGGTCTACCTTGCTCTCCGCTGCCTCCACAGTGCCTAGATTTGCAGCAGGAACGAGCGCAGCTCTCCCATGTCGTGTTCAGAGCCAGTGCTAACAGCAGGCCCCAGGAACCACGCACGCCAGATTACAGAGGGGAGGATGGCTTGTGGCGGTGGGAGGTAATTATGGCAGGAGAAGACCCAGCACTACCACAGGGGGCTGGAGGAAAGCAGCTTTTAAGACAGCACGCGGTGCCTCTCAGGCCTATAATCTTGTCAGCCTCTTTAAAATCCCAGCGTTCCCAGCAGACCCCATTTTTCCTTCTCCATCGCATGGAAGGCCTGACGTTTCCTGTGATCCCGAGTCACCAAGCAGGACCTGGGAACCTCTCAGCTCCTCTTCCTTGGTGGCTCAGCCCTGCCAGCGTCCCTGAGCCTCTGCCCCCTCAGAGCTGCCAAGGCCCTTCGGGGAGGGCTTTCCCAGGCGGGCGCCTGGTAGAGGCAGGCAAAAACGCCCCCAGCCCAGGGAGAGGGCCGGCTCTTCCCCACTCGGTGAACCAGCCCTGGCTAAAGACCTCCCTTCCCCCTGCTTCCTTTAGTGCTGGAACAAACACCGGATCTGCTGTACAGGGAGGGGGTGGGGTACAGGGAGAGGAAGGCCCCAGAGGATGTGCTTGCATTTCACCCACACCCTCCTGCACCCGGGCTCCAAACTGCCTCTTTAGTCAAGGGCCGATATGTAAACTGGCAAGGCTGGTACAAAACAACCAAGCCTACCTGCGTCTAGAATTCCACCCCCTCTAAGCTTCTAGACTGACAGCACTTACCTTGCTTATGGTTACAGGCTCAGTTTTCTCCCTAAGACACCTAGCTTCTCCATGACTCATCAACAGCTCTGTACCTGGCCACATGGGTGGGGTTGACTCAGCTGTTTTGAGGGGGTGCTTTCTGGAAGCCCAGAGGCCCAGTGCCAGCCAGCATGGGGACACACATGGCTTGTGAGTGGGAGGAGACCTCGCACAGTTTTTGCAGAGACAGCGCAGCTCTTTTGGCTCTGCTGCCCTGCTTCCCAAGTCCCTCAGTCCCTGGTTGCAGTTATTTGCTTTTTACATCAGTGGCTACACACTCTACTTAATTCCATAATGATCATTTCCTCCCAGGGAGCCTCCTCAGGCTGGCAAATGGAATACACAGGAAGTCTACTCCAATCCCAGGATGGATAACAGGAGATGGCTTTTCCACAATAGTTTTAAAACAAGGCAGAAAGTTCCATGCAAACAGCAGGCTGCCCTGAGAGGCTGCTGACCGCACCACGACTGGCCCAATAACCTAAAGAATAAAGTTTCTGCTCACACTCCAAAAAGTAGGAGATCCCAGAATGCACAGGATACATTTGTTGGGAGATAGTTTTCCATGGGTCTCTTATATTTCTGCACATCTTGTGAGCAAGGCATTACTGCCCTTTGTTCAGAACTATCTTTTCAAAGGTACACAGCCTTAGAAGATATCTGCCTTATCTGCCTTAGCAGATAGAGGCAAAGTCTGTCTCTCTCTCTCATAAACAGCAGGTTTGCTTATCACCTTGGAAGATACAGTATCTCTCCAGAGCAAACCATTGCATGTGCAGGCATCAGCATCGGTCTGAGCCTATGCGCATCACCCCATTGACTTGGGGGCAATGGAGACTAATAAATAATCAAGTCTTTTGTCTCTGACCCAGGAGGCTCATATCTTCTCCTGGCATCCATGAACCTGTGGTAGGTTAACTGACTTGCAAATGGGGTAAAATCTGACTCTTCTCAGTTCTTGACAACAGGGTTGCTACTAGGGTCAATGCCACTGTCTAAATTCCCAGGTTCCCAGTTCCTCTCTATTTCCAGCAAAGGCAGGAGAGGAAAGCCCCAAACTTATAAAAGTATACATAAATCAAGGAAAGAGGAATTACTTTTTTTTTTTTTTTTTTAAATAAAAAAGGCTTCTCTGCTTTGCAAAAAGATTTATCACATGCCTCTTTGAAATAGAAACCCACTTAGGACAAGTAAAAGATGAATTTTTATTCAGAACTTTTCAGGAAATACCTTTACTATAAAACAGGGTCTACCCATGTTTTTCTTGGGAGTATGAATGCCAAGAGATCGGACCTGGGACGAAGTTTCTGAGGGACTGTTGTCAAGCCACTGCTTCCTTCCTCAAGATCAGCTGGCATGCTTGTTTAATAACACTCTCCACTTCCTTAAAATAAAAATCAGTTACTCAGGTGCCAACATCAATGTCCTGGCTCTGATAATGTACTCTAGTTACACAAGGGGTTGCCACGGGGGAAGCCGGGTGACGGCTATGTGATGGTGGAAAGTGACTTGGTCTCTCCTTAAACTGGGGATAACGCCACATACCTTTACAGTATAGTGCTGGAATTGGGGGAAGGTGTGTGCAGTGCCTAATATGTTTGCAACATCTATGAGTCTACAGTTATTTCAAACTAAAAAGCTTAAAAACGTATCTTGTGGCTTGGTAAACCAGAGAACCAATCTGTTAGATTCACAGTTAAATGAAGACAGAGCTCTGGAAGCCTTGGGGATATCCTATTTATAATCATATTATAATAATAACAAACTAAATGGTTTAATTGGAAATTTTCTAAAAAATCAGTTACTCAGCCCTTGTGACCTCAGCTACTCAATGGAATGAGAGAGCCCTCTCAGGATACCAAGTCCCCATGAGGTACAGTTCACCTCCCTGCCCCAAATGGGTGCGCTCCTGAAGCACGAGACAGCACTGACAGATGGAGGGGCAGCTGCGGTGCTCGGGTCTGGAGGTGAGAAAGAAGGGACAAAGGCAGAGTCTAGCCAAGGCTGGCTGTGGCAAGCCCTCCTGGCCTAAGGGGAGACACGGGGCCTGGGAGGAAGAAGCCCAGCTCAGCCACTCAATGGCCAAGTGGAAAGTGTTTTGAACTCTCTTTAAACTGCGGATAAACCCACCCATCCTGCAGTGTGGTGGGGACAACTGGAGGGGAGGTATGTAGAGTGCCCAATACTAGGTTTAACACCTAGTAGGAGCTCAGTAAGAGATCTGTTTGCAAGGGAGAACAGGCCCTATTCGTGATCAGTCCAAACACCTTGGAGCACCTACTAAGTGTCCAGCGCCATGACAGACATTTGAGAAAAGTGGACAAGGGTTTTGTCTCAAAGGAAGAACCACAAAGGTCAGTAAAAAAGTAAGGGTTATGTCTCCTGCACTCTCACATGATGTGGGGTTTGGAGGCGCAGGCCTGCAGGGAGTCCCTCCCCTTCTCCCTGCCAGCTCTACCCCCATCCCCACACCCCAGGGCATCCAGGCCCAGGAGTGACTCTCTGCCTCTCCCTGCCCAAGAAATCTCATGGTTTTCTTTCCTGGGATGGCTTGCTGGAGAACTGCCTGTCCCACATGGGGCTCATAAATTCTTCTC
>JAQZBX010068699.1:0-15709 GCA_029593785.1 Cabassous unicinctus | reverse complement strand
TAAGGACTGTACCTAATGCATTGGAGATGCATTATAATTACACAAGTTTCGGGATAAAGATTGTAATTTGTTTAAATCTATTAATAAATAAATTATTATAAGAGCTGTCATTCCTCAATATATTTCTTTGTAAATTAATTTCAATTGAAACTCTCATTTACATTTTTGCCTAATTACATAAGTTACTTGCATGTTGGGGAAAGAACCAGAGGAAAGGTATTTCTATCAGTTTGGAGGAGATTAAGGATGTCTTTTAGTTGACTCTGAACTGACAAAATGATTTTATCATATTTCCCTCATCTATCAGTTAATGACCTAAAATTGACTTCTTTTCATATGGAGAAATGTTTTAAAGTATTCTATTTTGTAAATGATTACCAAAATGATTATCTTTTGGAAATAAATGTGATAGAAAATTGGATTAGATACCTTCCTATATGCTTAACAAATGCCTAAGGAATCTGTCCTTAGTGAAAAAAAGCAGATGCTTGTATGGAGAGATATTTTCAACCTTGCAAAAATTTAAAATGTATTTCATGCTACAAGAATTGGTGGGGAACACAAATATTCTTGCTGTCCTGACTTTGTGATAATCAGGGTAGGCTAAAAATTCGCTATATTAGAAAGCATGTATGTGTACCCAGACTTAGTTTTTCTCCCTAGTTCTCGTTTTTAGAATGCTGGTGATAAGCCAAGCCTGATTTATTATATGACCATCCTGTGTGGAAAATGACTAACTCTAGTTATCTTTGGTCAAACTTCAGAGATATAGCAGGGGGATGGATGTGGCTCAAATGGTTGGGCATCCATCTCCCATATGGAGGGACCTGGGTTTGATCCCCAGGACCTCCTGGTAAAAATTTAAAAAAGAAAAATATAGAAGGCATGCAGGCCACCAGGCCCATGCATGGGTGCACCACCAGGCCCTGTGCCCGGGTGCACTGTCAGGCCCCAATGAGCCACACAGCAAGATGATGATATAACAAAAGAGTGACACAAGGGAGAGCCAAGATGAGAGGCACTGGAAAATGAGGAACTAAGGTGGCACAGGTGGTAGGATGCCTCACTCCCACATTGGAGGTTCACAAGATCGAATCCCAGTGTAGACGTGAGAAGGATGAGAAGAGAGGGCAGGAAAAAGATGCAGAGAATTGCCAAGTGAATGGACACAAAAATAGCCAAAATGGCGGTGGGGGTAAAAATGGATAAATGTAAATAAATAAATAAACAAACCTTTAAAAAATAAAAAAAGAATCCACCACCAATTGTTCTGCATGAGATTTTAATGACAGATAAGGACATTATATATTTTGTTCAAAACCTGTAAATTGTGCGGTGCAAAGTATAAGCCATAATGTAAACTACAGACCATGGTGAGTAGTAACAAAGTCATTTGAAACAAATGTACCACACTAAAGAAAAATGTTGTTAATGGGGAAAAGTGTTGGAGAGAGAGGGGGTGGGGTATATGGGATTCCTCTATATTTTGTTTTAACATTTCTGTAATCTAAAGCTTCTTTAATAATAAAAAAATTAAAAATTAAAAAATAGCATTGGTGGAGAATTGAGGGTATTTAATACATTCATTGGTCAAAACCAAAGTTTAGGAAAACTAGGTGAATAACCACATGCTATTAATTTTTCCAATAAGACAATTTTGATTACAAGTTAATTTATAAAAAGTCTCAGAGTAATTAATGTACAGTTTAAATGCTTCTTATGAATGAGAGAAATAATGTGGAGGATGAAATATTTTGAAAAGTGTAATGATAACTTCACAATGCCTGGAAGCTATGCAAAATATGAAACCACATAATACTCAAGCACCACTATATTTCTGTGTTGGATTGTTTCATTTCTGATATTTTTCCATGCATGGAATTTAATTTTACTGGATTATCATAAATAGGTCTCATAATTATACATTCTTTTAAATCATGTGTATATGTGTTTATGAGTAATAACTGTTCATAGCTACTCTTTATATCTACTTTTTGAATATGTGTGCTTTGTCTTATCAAATGATATTTTTATGTCACATTTTTTAATGTGCTCTCATTCTAAATTACTTTTTTAATATAACCTTTTATTATTTTTAAAAGAAACTTAGATTACATAAATGTCACATAAAAAACACAGGATTCCCATATGCCTTACTCCCCAGCCCTCTCACACTTTCCCACTCCAACAACATCCCTAATTAATGTGGTACATTTTCCAGAATTGATGAACACACCTTGGAGCACCACCAACAAGCATGGACTATAGGTTTACGTTGTAGTTTACGTTCTCTCCCACACATTTTTGTAATTTATGACAAGATATATAATGGTCTCTACCTGTCATTGCAATGTCATTCAGGATAATTCCCAAGTCCCAAAGATGCCCCTAAATTACACCCATTTTTGCCTCTCCTTCCCCTCAGATCCTCCAGTGGCCACTGACTCAACATCAATGATAAAAGTTCTTCCATTGTTATGATCACAATAAGTCTATTGTAGAATAACAGTAAGTCTACTCTAGTCCATTGTTCATTCCCCAATCCTGAGGATTCTGGGATGATGATGCCCACTCCACCTCTAATTGAGAGGGCTTTGATCCTATGGGGCAGATGGATGGGAATAGCTTGCTTGCAGATGCAAACCCTCTCTGTTCCTTGAGATGGTCATTTTCAATTATCATGTCTTTGTTAGTTGTCCTGGGTGAATCCAATGAACTGGAGAGTAGGTGTTATAAATCTGCCAAAACCCAAGTCACAGCTGGCACATGAACAGCCCAAAGATTCAAGTCTCCTGGACACACATCCATCAACTCCAGTATCAACCATAAATTCAAATACAAGGAGCAGAAAAATCATGTGGAGGGAAACCACAACTGAGTCCAACGCAGTCATATGGGGAGCATAAATTCCAAAGTAAGGCCCACTAGCAGGGTGCCAAACTCCTGAGCTGTCTGCCCTGCCTATAGGGTTTGGATATCTCCAGCACCCTCAGGAGTTCCACTATTTGAGAAAATATTTACTTTGACAGTCAATTAGTTCCTGCTGAAATGTGTATGAGCATAAGTTTGAATTCTCTTAGTCATATAAAATCACCTGTCCTTATACTTTGCCCCTTCCAGTTGAGGTCTTTTTCTAGTTGAACCACTAGTTGGTGATTGATGGTAATCCGTTAGTGCCAGGGAGACTTATCCCCAGGAATCATGTCCATACTGAGGGGATGGGAATGCATTTATATGCTGAGTTTGGTTTAAGGAAAGGCCACATTTGAACAATAAGGAGGCTTTCAGGATGTAACTCTTAGGCGCCCTATAATACTAGGGTAAGTTTCAACTTCAAAAGTAAAGCTTCATGAGTGCAGTCATCACAATCAAGGACCTGTCAATGGTCAATCCTTCTCCACTAGTCACTGCCTCACTCAGGGCACTCCTGCTGTCCATTAGAATATGTGGCAGACCTCCTCAAGATGGGAATTAGATATTCTTTTCGTTATTGTGTGAATCTCCACCCACTGTGACAATGCCTCAGGAAAACTTGAACACATTCATTTGCCTTATAGGTATGTCCTAGGTGAAACTCCACCCATGCATCCACCATCTCTGACACCCCACAGCAATGATCCTCCCCTGCCACAGTTGTAACTCTTCTGTGATCCAAAACTTCTTCAAAATTGACACCAACAAAATAACCACATACAATTAACAGGAAAATTATATAATAATGATAGTTTTTAAAACAATGAATAAAATTCAAAAAAAATTAAATATTTTGAAATAATATAAAAATATAAAATATAAAATTTAAAAATTGACTTTATGTCTTTCATCACTATAAGATCTGTTGTCTTAAATATTCAGTGACATTTTCTTCAGTTTATTCTGCCAGTGTTTTATTTTTTTTATTTTGTCTTCAAAGAAATTTTAGGTAACAGATAAGTCATATACAGAATATAGGTTATTCCCATATACCCAACATCCTCCCCCTTTTCCACTTTCTCCTATTAATAATATTTTACATCGGATGGTACATTTTTTACAATTGATGTACAAATATTGAAACATTGGTACTAACCGTGGTCAATGATTTACATTATGGTTTACATTTTGGACCATACACTTTTATAGATTTTGATGAAGCTTGACATTGTCTGTTTCATCCTTGCAAGGTCATATAGAAAAATTCCATCACCTCCAAAATGTTCCATGTTCCATCTCTTCTATTTCTTCCTCCTGCTCCCTTTGGGACCCATGGTAACCAAGATTAACTCATTGAAGGACAAGATCATTGTTATTTACAAGAACATTGACAGCTTGACATACTGACCTGCCATCCCCTATTAGGCACTATCGATGCTTTCAAGAGACTCCTGCCCCTCTATTTGGGATCATAGCAGGACTCCCTGGGATCAGAGTCCAACAATTTCCTGCTCATTTTGTGAGTCTCTACCCATTGATATAACACATTATGACAAGATGAACACTACACACTCCCAAGAAGCCTGCTTAAGGTGTGCCCTGTCCTGTAAGCCCCTCACATCCGACACCTTAAACCAGTAACCCTCCCTTGCCATATTTGCCAAAAGAGCATTCCCAGCATTGTAGTTTCAACCACAAACCTGCAAAATGCATATTTCACCTGCTCCCTCCCCAAGCCCTTCTCCCAGTTCCATGGACAGTTCAACCCATCCTCCCCACACTAAACCCCTCACAGACCAGCACAATTGGTTATATGGGAATAACCTATATTCTGCACATGACTTTACACCCAAAGCACAAGCAATGAAAGAAAAAACAAATAAATGGGACTTCCTCAAAATTAAAAACTTTTGCACCTCAAAGGAGTTTGTCAAGAAATTTGTGAAAAGGCAGACTACTCAATGGGAGAAAATATTTGGTAAACATGTATCTTATGGAGCCTAATATCTAGCATATATAAAGAAATCCTACACCTCAAAAATAAAAAGAGAAGCAGCCCATTTTAAAAAGTGATTTGAATAAACACTTCTGAAATACAAATGACTATAAAGCACATGAAAAGATGCTCAACATCACTAGCTATTAGGGAAATGCAAATCAAAGCCACAATAAGATATCTTCTTACACCCACTAGACTGGTGGCCATGAAAAAAAACAGAGGATTACAAGTGTTGGAGAGGATGCAGAGGCGTGGGAACCCCTATCCACTGCTTGTGGGAATGTAGAATGTTGCTACCATTGTGGAGGATAGTTTGGCTGTTCCTCAGGAAGCTAACTATAGAATTGCCATATGATCCAGCAATTCCACAGCTGGGTATATACCCAGAAGAATTGACGGCAGGGACACAAACAGATACATGCACACCAATGTTCAGAGTGGCATTATTCACTAGTGCCAAAGTTGGAAACAAACCAAACGTTCATCAACAGATGAATAGATAAAGAAATTGTGGTATATACATATTGAGGAATATTACTCAGCTGTAAGAAGTAATGCAGTATTGACACATGGGATAACATGGATGAATCTTGGAGAACTTATGTTGAGTGATGCAAGCCAGGTAATGAAGGACAAGTATTATATTACTTCAATGATATGAATTAAGCAAATTGAGCAGATTCACAGAGCTAGAGTCTGGAAGATATGTTTACAGGAGACAGAAAGGGAGAAGGTTATGAGTCAATGCCCATATGGGTAAATCTAAATTACTATTAAAGAGGATATTATGTTTAATATATTTTACCTAAGATGAATTTTGTATTTAGATTATTTTGCTCCAGAAAATTTCCAGTTATGAAGCTGCCATTTCAAAAGGTATGAAGATTATAAAAGATCATAATACAAGATTTTCAATTATTTAGAAAACTTAGCATGTGTCCATAACTGTGTACACTTGGCTAAATTATTCATGTATCTTATATCATAATGTTTCAAAAAGTTTTAAATCCATTTAAGTAACTTTATTTTATGTTGATATTGGCAATTTTCATGATTTGAACGCCATGTATTCTCTTTGATGTATCAACTACTTATATTTTTTTGAATGATTCTGGTAGGTAATATTTATTTACTCTGGTACAGTTTTATTATAATAGAGATATTAACAATTTTTTAATTGACCTAAGAGTTTTTTCTCACTTCTAGTTAAATTTATAATTTTGTGAATGTGATTTTTCAGATGTAAACACTAACTAATCTGAATAATAAATCACACATAATTAAATAAAGATTCCAAAAGATTAGAAAATGTTGTCAGTCTATTATTATTTTGTGACATAATTTTCATTTTATATATTTGTATTAGTCAGCCAAAGGGGTGCTGGTGCAAAATACCAATAATTGGTTGGTTTTTATTTGGGGTAGGAGCTTACAGTTACCAGGCCATAAATCATTAGCTACTTCCTTCACCAAAGTCTCTAGCCACATGTTAGAATAAGATGGCTGCTGATGTCTGCCTGGGTTTAGGCTTCCTGGGTTCCTCTCTTCCCAGGGCTTGCCACTCTCTGGGCTCAGATTTGTCTCACTCCACAAGACCAGCTGTAGACTATCAGGCAAACAGCTCATCTCTTTTCCTGGGGCCTTCCCTCCTTCCTTACTACCAAGCTCCTCTGTGTGCTTACTTCCCAGGGTGCCAGCATTAAAACTCAGCATCAGAACTCCAACTCAAAACTCCAACTCAAAACTCCTCTGCTCTGCCATGTAGTTTTATCTCTGAGTCCCTGCCCACCAAGGAGCAGGGATGCAATGTCCTCCTGATGTGGTCCAATCAAAGCCCTAATTATAGCTTAATCACGCCGAGAGGAACAGACCAGTTTACAAGCATAATCCATAAATATTTTTGAAATTCATAACTGTATCAAACTGCCACAATATTTTTATTGAGTACATATTTTCAAATAATAATCTCTTTCATCACATGTTTATATTACTACTTAAAGTAAAATAAAAATTTTTGTTCTATTTTATTTGCCAAATTATCCCAACATAATATCTAATTTATTCCTGTAAAATCTCATATGTTGCATTTCTATGTTTCACATTATTTTCAACATTTTTACTTTTATATTTAACTTAATAATATTAATTTATATTTGTATTAAAATAATTATTTTATGATATTAAGTTTTATTTTAACTTTTAGATTTTGGTTGGATTTGATGGAATTAGTAAATAAAGAACACCATCTGATGATCTTATCCCCGCAATTACATGTCAGATTTTTCATTGCATTGGTATAAAAACATGCACCAGTTTTCAACATTATATTAAAATATTTTGTTTAAATATCAATCAATATTTGTTATTAATTTTGAAGTATATGTTTAGAGTAATAAATAATATATTAGAATGTTACTAGGGCTTCATAATATAAATTTATACAATCAAATTTGTTAAATTATTTTTTTATATTTAGAGAAGTTTAGATTACATAAATGTTACATAAAAAATATAGGGTTTCCCATGTGTCCCACATCCTCCACCTCCCACACTTTTCCACAATAACAACATCTTTCATTAGTGTGGTATATTTATTCAACTGATGAACACATATTGAAGCATTGCTACTAAATGTGGACTATAGTTTACATTATAATTTTTACTCTGCCCTGCACTATTTTATAGTTATGACAAAATATATAATGGTTTGTATCATTGCAATGTCAGGCAGGACAATTCCAATGTCCCAAAAAATGCCCCCATATTTCACTTATTCTTCCCTCTCCCTCCCCTTAGATCCTGTGGTAGCCACTGCCTTTATATGATAAAAGATCTTATTTTGCTAGAATAATAATAATTCTATAACAGAATAATAATAAGTCTAGTTTAATCCATTGTTCATTCCTCAATCTTGAGGGTCTTGGAATGGTGATGCCCATTCTTTCTGAGAGAGGGCTTAGAACTTATGGGGCAGATGAATGGAACTATCTTGCTTGTAGGTTGCAGACACTCTGTTCCTTGGGATGGGAGCTGTCCATCATCATCACCTTGTTAGTTGTTCTGGGAGAGTCCACTGCACTGAAGAGTAGGTCTTGCAACTCTGCTGAGATTCAGGGCTCAACTGTCACATGAACAGACCAAAAATTTAAGTCACTAAGGCATATATTTGATAAGTACAGTGCTAATTATAGGCTCAAATGAAAGAGGCAGAAGAGCCAAGTGTAGGGAAACTATAAATGAGTCTATCTCAGTTACACTGGAGAATATAAACTCCAAAGCAAGGCCCACTGACAGGGTGCCAAATTCCTCAGCTTGTGTGCCCTGCCTATAGTGTCTAGATTTCTTTAAAGCCCTCAAGAGCCCCACTGTTTGGGGCACTGTTTACTGTGGCAGTCAATGAGAAACTGCTGAGATTTGCATAAGAGTAACCTCTGGAATGACCTCCCAACTCACTTTGAAATTTCTTAACCATAAAAACTCATTTGCATTTGGTATTTCTCCCTTTGGTCAAGGTCTTTTCCTGGATGCATTGCTAGTTTGTTCTTGGTAATAATCCCTTGGTGCCAGGGAAGCTTGTCCCCATGAGTCAAGTCCCACACCAGGGGGAATGTAGTGTGTTTATGTACTGAGTTTGGCTTAGACAGAAGCCACATTTGAGAACATATAGGTAAGTATATTTTATTTTTCCAATTTTCTAAGCCCTATGTAAAAATAAAAGAGAATAAATAATTCTTCATATCAGATTGACCAATTTGACATTTTCCTTGAATCACATTTAGATTAATGAGTGTTAAATTGTATTTTAAAGATTCATTCTCAAGATCTTTGTAATGTTTGGCATACCAATATTCTGGAATGTCAAAATCTCTTCTACCTTAAAGGAAGAAATAATTCATAAGAGTGGTTATATTCCTTCCATAAAAATGTTAATACACCTTGTAATTCAATATATATACAATAATTTTGAAATAGAGAAATGCATTAAAGAAATGTTTTAAAAATTGTACTATATTTAACCAACATGCCATGCTAAATTGATGACTTATATGAAGGAATTCAGTGAGATATTTTTTCATAATATATGCTGAAATATTTAAAAGTGAGGAGAGTAATATTAGTGGATAATTCATCTAAATGCTTTGTTTCACTTATTTTTACATGATAATTATTTCTATGATCAATAAAATATGTACATATATTTTATTATAGGTCAATGTAACTACTGCTCAAAAGAAACAGAATCAGTATATTGAAATGTAGGGAAACAAATTCAAATAAGACAATTCAAGAAAATTCCATTGCATTTAGTAATTGCTATTTTTTTCTCTTAAAGGACAGTATTCTAACATGGAATTTTTAGATATTTTCAGTTTTGATATTTTGATTTAAAACATGAAATCAAAAAATAATGTTTGGCTTAGATCTTATACTTCTTGGTCTTTTCCAATATGGCCAAATAATAATTCCTCCTTCCTTGATATCACCATCCCCTTTTCAGAGATGCTGTTGGGGAATATCTTACTGATTAATCTCATTAGAATGGACATCAGACTCCACATTCTGTACTCTCTAGTTAGTCAAATCTCCTTCATTGACATTATGTACATTTCCAAAACTCTGCCTAAGATGAAAACCAACTTTCTTTCATATAGTTAGCAAATAGTTTTGGGGATGTGAGATACAAACCTTTATATTTTTGAGCTGTGGGAGAAACAAAGCCCTTCCTGATTTCATATGTTATTATCAATATTTATCTATCTGTCATCCACTATATTATCCTATACTCATGAATAAAATGAAGTATCTTCCATTGTCATATGTGTGTTGGCCAAAAGTTACAATACTTTTTTTCCATATGATCAAGTTTAATTATAAAGAGGTTTTAGATTACAGAAAAGTTACATAGAAACTAATAGGGATTCCCATATACCCAATCCCTGCTCCCTTCCACATTTCTGCTTATTAATAACATCTTACAATTATATGGAACATTTCTTATAATTGATGAATAAATATTCAAGCATTGCTACTAAACAAGATCTATAGTTTACTCTTTGCACCATATAATTTTATAGGTTTTGACAAAATGTATAATAGCCTGTATTAATCATTTCAATATCATGCAAAACAAATCCAATGCCCTAAGAATACCCTATGTTATATCTATTCTTCCCTTCCCCACTCCTCAAAAACTCTGGTGACCACTTCTTCATATCAATGTTACAATTTCTTCCATTAATGCAATAAAAAAATTTACTTTGGTCTATGATTGCATTCCACTTTTATGTTTGTTCATTCGACAATCTTTAAGATTTTAGGATGGTGATGACTGCTCTGGTTCAGATTGGTAATGGGCTTAGACCTTAAGGCGCAGATAGAAGAAACTATATTACTTGTAGTTGTAGATACTCTTTGATTTTGGGGATGGGAATTGTCCATCGTCATCATTTTTTTTACTGTCCTCAGTGAGTCTGATCAACTGAAGAGTGGGTGTTGACCAAAACTCTGCTGATATTCAGGACTCAACAGGCATATGAGCAAGCCAAAGATTTAAGTCTCTGGGTCATAAATTTAACTAGCATAGGGCTAATATTTGGCTCAAATAAAATGACTGAAAGAATTATGTGTAGGGAAATAATAAATGAATCTAACTTTGTTACATTGGGAAATAGGTTGTCATATATTCCAATGTAAGGCCCACCAATAGGGTGCTGAAATCAAGGGGTTGTTGTATTGCCTATAGTGTCCCAGTGTCTCCAGAGTCTTCAGGAGAACCCATGTTTGAGACCTTGTTTACTGTGGCATTTAGTAAGATCTACATGAAACGTGAATAAGTGTAACCTCTGGAATTTCTTTCTGACTCACTTTGAAATCTTTTAGTCATATAAATTTATGTATTTAATATTTCCCCCTTTGGGCCAAGGTCCTTTTCCCAAAGCATCACTGCATGGTTCTTGGTATTAATCCCTCAGTGCCAGGAAGCCTCATCCCCAGGAGTCCTGTCCCACACCAGGGTAATGTAGTAGATTTATTTGCTGAGTTTAGCTTAGAGAGAGGCCACAGTTGAGCAACAAGGAGCTTTTCAGGAGGTAATTCTTAGACAGTAGATATTATTAGGCTAAGCTTCAATTTTACAAGAATAATGTTCATAAGTACAAGCATTAACATCATGTGACTTAAATATTGGTCTGTTTTCTTTTATTAGGCACTTCCTACATACGCAAGAGATTTTTGTCCGTTTATTTGAGAATGTAGCAGGACTCCCCAGGATGGGAGTTTAAATATTGCTGGTTATTGTGTGGATCTACACCCACTGAGATAACACCCTATAACAACAAGAACACACACATATTTCATAGAGGCATGCTCCCAGTTCACCCTTACCTACACATCCCCCTACCACAAACAACCTGCATAAGTGACAGCCCCCTGTTAGAGTTGCCAAAGAATGCTCCCATAATTGTATTCTCAACCATAACGCTCACATTCCCAGAATTCACCTCTTCCTCCAGCCCTCCCCCCCAGATACATGGATAGCCCAACCCAGCCCCTAACCACCCTCACATTCACAATCCAACACCACCCCAAGCACATCACTCCACTACCATCATCCTGATCCACTTTCAAACCATTCCCATACACCTTATTATAATTTCTTACCAGAATGAGCATTGGCTCACCACTCTATACTCCCTTTCTATCTCCTTGTAACCTATCTTCAAGACTCTACTTCTATGAGTATATTCAATATCTTTAGTTCATATCAGTGAGATCATGTGACTTTTGTCCTTTAATGCCTGGCTTACTTCACTCAACATAAGGTCTTTGAGATTCATCCATGTTGTCACATGTGTCAATACTTCATTCATTCTTTTAGCTAAGTAATAGTCCATCGTATGTATATACAACATTTTGTTTACCCATTCATCTGTTGATAGAAACTTGGTTGCTTCCAACTTTTGGCAAAAGTGAATTATGCTACAATGTACATTGGTGTGTATATATCTGCTCTTGTCACTGCTTTCAACACTTCTGGGTATATTCCTAGTAGGGGGATTGCTGTATAAGATGACAATTGTCTGCTTACCTTCCTGAGGAACCACCAAACCATCCTCCACGGTGGTTGCACCATACTTAATTCCCATCATAAGTGGATGAGTGTTCCCATTCCTCCAAATCCTCTCCAACAGCTTTAGTTTTCTGTTTTTTAATATCAGCCAGTATAATGGGTATAAGATGACATCTCATTGTAGTTTTGATTTGTACTTCCCCAGTAGCTAGTGTTGTTTAACATATTTTCATGTGCAATTTAGCCATTTGCACTTGCTCTTTGAAGAAGTATTTATTCAAACCTCTTTCCCAGTTTTAAATGTGTTGCTTGTTTTGTTTTGTTTTTATTTTAGAACTTTAAGATTCCTTTATATATGCTGTATATTAGACCGTTATTGGATAAGTGGTTCCCAGATATTTTCTCCAATTAAATTGGCTGCCTTTTCATTTTCTTGACAAACACAATTGAAGAATTTTTTATTTATTTTGAGGAGGTCCCATTTATATAATTTTTCTTCCATTGCTCATGTTTTAGGTGTAAAGATTATAAATCCATTTCATACTAGAAGGTCTAATAGACACTTTCCTATATTATCTTCTAAGAATTTTATTGTCTTGGCTCTTATATTTCAGTCTTTGATACATCTTGAATTAATTTTTATATAAGGTGTGAATTAGGGGTCCTCTTTCATTCTTTTGGATATAGATATCCAGTTCTCCCAGAACCATTTGTTGAAGAGGACATTCTGTCCCAATTGAATGGGCTTGGTGGCCTTGTTGAATATCAGTTGACCATATATGTGAAGATCTACCTCAGAACTCTCAATTCAGTCCCATTTGTCATTATATCTAACCTTGTGCCAATACATTGCAGTTTTGAAAACAATAGCTTTGTAGTAGGCTTTAAAGTAAGGCAGCATGAGTTTCCAAATTGTTTTTTTTCTTTTCCAAGATGTTTTTTGGTGTTCTGGACCCCCTAACCTTTCAAATAAATTGATTTGGTTTTTTCAGTTCTGTAAAAAATGTTATTGGAACAGTTATTGGGATTTCAGAATCTGTAAATCAAGTTACAACTTAAACATATAATCATATTTAGTCTTCCAATTCATGAATGTAGAATATTCTTCCATTTATTTAGGTCTTATTTGATTTCCTTTAGCAATGTTGTGTAGTTTCCTGCATACAAATCCTTTGCATACTTAGATAACTTTATTCCTAGATATTTGATGCTTTTAGTTGCTATTTTAAAAGGAATTTGTTTCTTGATTTTCTTCTCAGATTTTTCTTTATTAGTGTACAGAAATGCTACTGAATTTTGCATGTTAATCTTATATCCCAAAACTTTACTGAATTCATTTTTTCAGCTGAGAAAACTTTGTTGTAGACTTTTTTGGGCTTTCTATGTATAAGATCATGTCATCTACAAATAATGATAGTTTTACTTCTTTCCTTCCAATTTGAATTACTTTTCTTTTTCTTGCCTAAGTTCTCAAGCAAGTTCTGCTAGTACAATGTTATTTAAAGTGGTGAGAGTGGGCTTCCTTGTCTTTTCCAGATCTTATTGGGAAAGCATTTACCCCTTTATCATGTTGAGGAAGTTTCCTTCTATTCTTATCTTTTGAAGTATTTTTATCAAGAAAGAATGCTATATTTTGTTGAATGCCTTTTCTGCATTAATAGAGGTGATCATGTGATTTTTTTCCTTTGATCTGTTAATATGGAATATAACATTGATTTTCTTACATGGAACCATCCTTGTATACCTGGGATAAAACTGACTGGTCATGATGTCTCATTTTTTTGACTTATTGTTGGATTCACTTAGCAAGTATTTTGTTGAGGACTTTGCATCAAGTTCATTAGTGATTAGTCTGCAGTTTTCTTTTCTTGCGGTGTCTTTATGTGACCTTGGTATAAGAGTGATGTTGGCAACATAAAATGAGTTTCGTAATGTTCCCTTCACTTCTCTTTTCAAAGTATCATATTATGATAATCTTTATTTCTGTAGGATCAGAAGTCTTTTCTCCACTCTCGTTTTTTTATTTATTTGCATCTGCTCTCTTTTTCTTTGTTGGTCTAGCTAAGGGTTTGCCATTTTTATTAATCTTTTCCAAGAAGCAGCTTTTGGTTTTGTTCATTTATTCTAGTGATTTTTTAAATTCTCAATTTCATTAAGTTCTGCTCTAAACTTTGTTGTTTCCTTCCTTTTTATTGGAGTTAGTATTTTGTTATTTTACTAATTTTGTTATTTACTAACACCAGATATGTGATTAGGTCTTTGAATTTAGCTCTTTCTTCTTTTGCAATATAGGCATTTTGGGCTATAAATTCCCTCTCAGCACTGCTTTCAATGCAGTGAAATATAGTGATATGTAGCATTTTCATTTTCATTCACTTCAAGGTAGTTACTGGTTTATCTTGCAAGTTCCTACTTCATCCACAGATTGTTTTAGAATGTGTTGTTCAACGTCCTTATGTATGTGACTATTCTCATTCTCTGCACCTTATTAACTTCCAGCTTCATTCCATTGTGGTCAGAGAAAATGCTTTGTATAATTCTTTCTAAATTCACTGAGACTTGTTTTGTGACTCAGTATGTGATCTATCATGGAGAATTATCCATGGGCACTTTAAAAGAATGTTTATCCTTATCTTCTTTGATCTCTTACAACAATTTTGCACTTAATTTAATAAGTTAATAATTTTCCAATATTAGTATAGCTTCTCCTGCCCTTTTCTGGTTAGTGTAAAATGTTTTCCAACCTACTTGTATCCCTTTTTGTAAAGTAAGTTTCTTTTAGGCAGCATATAGAAAACAATTTTACACTATTGAATGTTAATGGATTATGCTCTCCAATCAAAAGTCATTGATTGGCAGAATGGATAAGGAAATATGGTCCATTAACATTCAATAGTATTACTGTCTAAGCAGTTCTTACTTTAGCCCTTTTTTCTTTAGGTTTACACATGCCATATTTTATATTTATTTCTCTTTTTTTATTCTTTTAGTTATTCTTACTAATAATCTTCCTCTCTACACTCTCCTCCAGCCCTCTCTCTCCTGTTGTTCCCTTTCAACCTTCAGGACTACTTTTAGCATTTCTGGAAGTGCAAGATTCTTTTTTCACAATCTCTCTATTTCTGCTTATCTTCTTTTCTCACATTACTTATGTCATACCACTGACTTCTTGCTTCTATTGTTTCAGATGGAAAATCAGCACTCAATCATTTTCATCTTTCCTTATATTTTATGGATTTCTTTTATCTTGCTGCTTTCAGTATTCTCTCTGTCTTGAGCGATTGTCAATCTGATATGTATGTGTCTTGGAGTTAGCCTGACAGGATTTATTCTGTTTGGAATGTACTATGCTTCCTGGAAATGTACATCACACCCCTCTTAAATGTTGGAAAATTTTAGGCCATTATTTCCTCCAACACTCCTTCTGCTCCTTCTGCTCGTCTACATCTGGGATGCCTATAATACATTTGTTTGGGTATTTCATGTTGTCGTTCAGTTCCCTGAGTCCCTGTTGAAATTTTTCAATTACCATCATGGCCTACCCTCCACAGGTAAGGAACCTGCATTTAGAGGGAAAAAAAGTAAACAGTCTAAGTTCCCCCTCCTGAAGCTCTTTTTCCCATGCTCCCCTTTCCCAGGAGTCCCCTTGTTTCCTGACACCCTGCTGGTTTGATCTCCCCATTTCACTTCTTCCCTGGGCTTATTGGGCATCTGATAACTTGCTAACT
>JAQZBX010068698.1:0-15709 GCA_029593785.1 Cabassous unicinctus | reverse complement strand
CCATCAGAATATACCATGCAGAACTGGGTGGGAGAGAGTGTGGTCTGTGATGTGAACTGTGGTCTATGCTCGGTGGCAAGGCCCCAGGATGTGTATATCCATTGCGGATGTAGTGCCACACGGATGGGGAATGGTTGTGTGGGGTGTTTTTGGGGGTGTGGGCGGTGGGGAGCATGGGAATCCCTGTAGTTTCTGAGTAATATTTGGGTAATCTAGGCACCTTTATAAAATGTATATATATATAACAAATAACATTTATGTAAACAAATGCACATATATGCATATGTCTTTATATATCATTTTACAAATTAAAAAAAAAAAATGTTACCAAAAAAAAAAAAAAAAGTGTTTGTGGACAGCTGCACAATAAAGGAAGAATCAGAAACAATGTAAAAACAGAATGAGGACCTCAGAATTAGGCACCTGGGTTCATCTAGTACATAGACCAAAAAATCTACATATCCAAGTGATGAAATGTCTTTTACATGATACTAAGACATTTAGCTAGGTAATTAGAAGTCATTAAAGACCTTTAAGTGATGGAATAACATGATTAGATTTAAAATTTCATTTTAATCAGTCAAGCAAGAAGTATTTAGCAAGCACTCTACTTCCTGGGCTAGTGCTACAGTCACAGAGGGCCACAAGACATACTCCCTGTCTTCATGGGGTTTACAGCGTGGAGGAGAGATTATAGAGGGAGACCATAAGACCAGTCAGGAGGCAAAGTTGGGAGATCAAGCAGAGGAATGACTACAATACAGAAGATGTTAAAGGGATGAAAACGACAAGACTTACGGTCTCACTGAATATGGAAAGTGGCAGAGGTGCAAGAGTCTGAGATGAATCCTGAATTTCCCATGAGGGCAGTTGTAGATGGTGATGACGTTAACCAACATTTAAAAAGCAAGAGTAAAAATATATTTGGGAGACAGAAGAGGATTTGGGGAAGATGGCAGGAGTCAGTCCCTCCACCAGAATAACTATTAAACAGGCAGGAATTGTCTAAATCAACTATTTTGAAACTTCACAGTCCGAAAGAACACTGTACAGCATCCCAGGAAGAGCAGGAGGAAGAGGCTGGTAAATTGTGCTAAATTTCACTCTCTGTGCGCTGCTACCATCACCCATGTCCCACCCTCACGACAGGCAGCAGTGAGGTCCTCGACTCTGGCTCCTGGTACAGCTTGCTGGTAGCAGGGTGGGATAAAAGACTTAGTTCCACAAGATCAGGGGTGTGCAGTCTGATCACTGTTCACTGCTTTTATTTTATTTTATTTTTTTAAAGATTTATTTATTTTATTTATTTATCCCCCCCTTGCTGCCCGTGCCGCTGTGTCCACTCGCCGCGCGTCTTCCCTGTGTCCGCCCATCTCCCCCTTGCTGTGAGGTCTTGCCGCATCAGCCCACGGTGCCGCGCGAGCGGGCCTGCCCTCACAAGGAGGCGCCAGGAAGCGAACCCGGGGCCTCCCATATGGTAAACGGGTGCTCCATCCATTGCGCCACACCCGCCTCCTGCCGTGAGGTCGCTGCCTCAGCCCACCGCACCGCTCAGGCCGGCGTGCCCTCACAAGGAGGCCTCGGGACGCGAGCCTGGGCCTCCCATATGGTAAACGGGGGCTCTATCCACTGAGCCACACCCGCTTCCATGTTCACTGCTTTTAATTAGCTACTTCAGATCGCTGGGGGCCTGGCTCTGAGGGTAGCCATTGTTCCAACCCACTTGAGACAAAAACAGCAGAGAAGTCTTAAAGATAAGTACCCTTCCTCAAAACTACAGAAAATAGTTAAAGGGCTGCATTTACCAGGCAATTGCTCAATCAGGAAAGCGCAGCTCCAGAGAGCCATAGGAGAAGCTTCTGGCACCATTGATGGCCCCTCCCCCACCCCCTCCCAGGACCTGGTGGAGCCAGTCGACACTCCATTTGGAGGTCCCTGGCCTCCTTTTCAATTAGGAAAGATGGACCCAGAAAACTCCTCTCTGACTCACTCCCCGCTCCCAGAATTTGCCCTCCAGGGAAAAGTAGCAATGTTTATAGCAACATATTCATGATTGCCAAAAGATGGAAGCAACCCAAGTGTCCATCAACCTGTGACTGGATAAATGTGATATATACATACAGTGGAATATTATTCAGCCATCAAAAGGAATGAAGTCCTGATTCATGTGACAATATGGATGAACCTTGAAGACATCATGTTGAGTGAAATAAACCAGACAAAAGGACAAATATTATATAGTATCACTGATATGAAATAATCAGAATTAGCAAACTCATAGAGTCAGAATCTAGAATATAGGTTACCTGGAGCTGGGATGGAGGTAGGGAATGGGGAATGAATGCTTAAAATGTACAGTGTTTCTATTTGAATTGATGGAAACTTTTGGTAATGGATGGTGGTGATGATGGTATGACATTGTGAACATAATTAATAGCAGTGAATTATATATTTGAATGTGGATAAAAGGGGATATTTTAGACAGTATATATGTTACTAGAATAAAAGTTTTTTAAAAACAAAACCAAAAAGCACAAGGCTTTACAGCACAGAGAACCCTCATGTAAACAATAGGCTATAGTTAATAGTGCAATTAAAATAATATTCTTTCATGAATTGTAATAAATGTACCACACTAAAGCAGGGTGGAAATAATGAGATAGTTTATGGGAACTCTGTATTTTATGAATGATTTTTCTGTAGACTTACAATTTCTCTAAAAAAAAAAGAAAAAGAACTCATAGACAAAAAAGATAGTGGGATAGTGAATTGAAATAAAGCACTAGAGTCTTGGCTGGAAAGGGAAGGAAGTTAAGTGCAATTTGGGGAGAAATAGAGTTTAATGGACTGGTGTCAAGAAGTATAAATGGATACAACTAATATAACTTATGGACTATAGTTGACAATACTATTGTAATATTCTTGCATCAACAGAAAAGAAAGTATTATATCAATTCTAAGGGTAAAAAATAGTGGGAATAAAGGGGTAAGGGATTTTTCCTTATGGAGTAAGGAAAATGTTCTAAAATTGACTGAGATGAGACAGCACAACTCTGTGATGAAAATGAGAGCCACTGAGCGCACACTTGAATGGATTGTACAAAGCATGGGACTGTATAACACAGGGAAGCCAGTGGTGGAAGATGGACTGTGGTTAACTGGACAAATATGAGAGTGTTCTTTCCTAAACCACAGTAAATATACAATACTAATACATGGTGTTAACATTAGGGTGGTTTATGGGAAAAGTACACCAAATGTAAACTATGGATTATATTTAGCAGTATTATTTTGATGATGTTCTTTCATTAATTGTAACAAATGTTCTACAACAATGCAAGGTGTTGGTGGTGGGGTGCCGTATGGGAATCCTGTATGTTATGCATGATTATTTTGTAAACTCACAACTCTAAAAAATATATTTTAAAAAAAGAAGTATAAATGGAGAAACAGTGAGAATACTAGAAAAGTGGGAAGTTATTTTCAGAAACCAGAATAAGTTTATGCAAGTATTCCAGCCTCTCTCTCCATTTTAAATCCCTAGAAATAACAGGACAAATATAAAATTGTAAGCATTTCATTTCAGAAGCCCAATCCAAGGGTTGCAATTGAAGAAATAACTTTGTATCATCAACCACTATCCTTTTAAAACTAATGAAGTGAGAGAAGTAGTTCTGCTGCCCACATGACTCTCCAGCAGACCAATAATTAGCATCTTATGTCCACTTTAGGTCACAAAAGACAGCCTCAATATGGAAGTTAGTATAATCAGGTCTTTGTATAGGTTATAATTCTAAAAGTGATTTAGAGCGAAATCTGCTCCTCTCCTGCAGTTAAGACCAGGTTCATTCCAGCCTCCTGACACTTGGAAGAGGAGGCATGATACGTTTCTCTTAGCATTTTTTCTGTTTCTCCTACCCCAGCTTGATACTCATAATTTCTGACCCCTCGAGGGTTGGGACTCAAGGAGGGAAGAAAAGAAAGGGGGCACTGAAAACTCCTCACTTGACTGATACTGTTATAAGATGCCATTGTCCTCTCTGGCTTACAGGTCTTTAAAGCTGACTTTGTCACGGGTGTTATTCTTTTTTAAGATTTTTTTTTTAAAACAATTTATTGAAGTATATCATTCATATACGAACATACATAAACCATAAGTGTTCAGTAAACATTGTGAACTTACAAAACAAACATGCAGGGAAGCGGGAGTGGCTCAGTTGATAGGGCCCCCATTTACCATGTGTGAGGCCCCGGGTTCGCTTCCCGGGGCCTCCTTGTGAGGGCAGGCCGGCCCACGCAGCGCGAGAGGCTGATGCAGCGGGACCTCACAGCAAGGGGAAGATAAGCAGACACGGAGAAGACACACAGCGAATGGACACAGCAAGCACAAGCAGCAAGGGGGGGGATAAATAAATAAATAAATAAATCTTTAAAAAACAAAAAAACAAAAAAAAACCATGCATAACACCATACAGGGCTCCCACACATCACCTCACAAACAACCTGCATTGTTGTGAAACATTTGTTAACAAATCATGACGGAGCATCATCAGAGTATTATTACTAACTATAGTCCGTATCTTCGTCCCCTATACATTTTTATTAAGGATTTATTGATTTATTTATTTACTTTCATCCATTTTTACCCACCCCCCCATTCCCCATTTTTGCTGTTTCTGTGTCCATTTGTTGGGCAACTCTCTGTGTCCATTTCCTGCCCTCTCTTCTCATCCTTCTCCTCCTGTCTTCACCGGGATTTGATCCTCGGAACCTCCAATGTGAGAGAGAGGCTTCCTACCACTTGCGCCACCTTAGTTCCTGGTTTTTTGGCGTGTCTCATCTTGGCTCTCCCTTGTGTCACTCTCCTGTTACATCATCATCTTGCTGCATGGCTCACAAGGCCTGGTGGCACACCCGTGTGTGGGGCCTGGGGGGCTCACCTGCTCACGGGGCCTGATGGCACACCCGCGCACAGGGCCTGGTGGCCCATGTGCCTTCTATATTTTTCTTTTTTTTATTTTTACTGAGAGGTCCCGGGGATCAAACCCAAGTCCCTCCATATGGGAGACAGGCATCCAACCATTTGAACCACATCCACCCCCTGTTACATCTCTTAAGGTTGACCAAAGATACCCAGAGTTACAGTCTTTTCCCATATAGAATGGTCACATAATAAATCAGGCTTAGTTTATCACCAGCATTCTTAAAACCAGACCTAGGGAGAAAAACTAGGTCTGGGGATACATGCATGGTTTCTAATATAGCACATGTTTAGCCTACCCTGATTATCACAAAATCAGGATAGCAAGAATATTCACATTATTTATTTTTTATTTATTTATTCCCCCCACACCTTGCTGCTTATGCTGGCTGTGTCCGTTTGCTGTGCATTTTTCTGTGTCTGCTTGTCTCCCTTTGTTGTGTCATCTTGCTGCGCCAGCTAACCGCGCCGTCCAGGCCATCAGCTCACCACACCACACTGGCCGTCCGCCACGTGGGCCAGCTTGCCTTCACCAGGAGGCCCCAGGAATCGAACCCAGGGCCTCGCATATTGTAAACTGGAGCCCAACCACTTGAGGCACATCCGCTTCCCCAGTTGTTTTTTTTTTTTTTTTTTTTTTAGGTTCTTTGGTTGCATTTCTCCAGCTGCATGTGCTGTGATGAATTCATTTTTCTCAGTGGCCACTGCCGCTTCCCCTCTACATTCTCTTTTTCTGGCAGTCCACCCACACAGGCCCTCTCTTGGGGGTGGAGCGGGGGGAGCGGAGAAGGTGTCTTCTTTCACTTTGGCATAAGCACTCTGATGCAGGAGGAACTTTTAAATGACCTCTAACTAATATTTCTCCCTAGCGTTCCTCATCTCATCCCTGAGAGTCGTGCACATTTGGGCTACTGTCAGGGCAATGCAGTTATGTCTCAAGGTATCCCTGCCCTGCCTCTGCAGACCAACAGTCATGGGCTCTCATCTTTTCATTCCTCAAGCCTATGTCAGACACCAGACCAATGTGCTTCCCAAATGCCAGGACCATGTATCAAACTCTCCAAGTGGTCACTTGAAGTCTACTCTGTCAAGGCTTAAGGTGAGAGAGGAAAGGGAGGGTTGCAGGAGAGGAGTGGATTCAATATGATGAAAGCAGCCCTCTCCAAAGAAATTCCTTCACAAACTTTCTCCCTCCTCCAGCTTCTTAACCCATTGATATGTTTGTTGTGAGTTAGTTTTCTAACTGATTCTCAAAGTCCTGCTTTGAAAACCTGTATATTGGATTGTCACTTTACTTTGAAATCTGCTATCTACTGTCTTATGGTCCTGGTCAGACCTTCCAATTTAACACGCAGTTACATTTAAAGAAATTCATAACAGTGTTGAAAAATAAGTAAAGATGCCCTTGGAGTACTAGAAATTGTAAGATATCCCTACAAGATAAAAGATAGATGGGCTCATTTTGATGGACAAACCAAAGACCAAAATGAAGGAAGCAGGGGACTATTAAAAATGTGGAAGTTGCTTTAGGGCTGCTCAAAGTTCGGAGGGCTTATACCAGGGGAGCAAGAAGGAACCCAAAGGAACTGTCAGGGTAATGTGTTGGAGCACCACTGGAGGTGTAGCCACATGATTCTTTTTTTAAAGATTTATTTATTTATCCCCCACCCCCGTTGTTTTGCACTCATTATCTGCTCTCTGTGTGTTCTTTTGTGTCTGCTTGTCTTCTCTTTAGGCAAGCAGTCTTGGGAACTTCCGGAGTGGGAGAGAGGCGCTCAATCTCTTGCGCCACCTCAGCTCCATGCTCTGCTGCATCTCTTATTGTCTCTCTTCTGTGTCTCTTTTTGTTGTGTCATTTTGCTGCACCAGCACTCTGCTCGGGCCAGCACTCTGCATGGGCCAGCTCTTGGCTCGGGCCTGCTCGCCGAGCAGGCCAGCTCGCTTTTCGCCAGGAGGTCCTGGAAATCAAACCCTGGACCACTTATGTGGTAGACGGGAGCCCAATTGCTTGGGCCATATCCGTTTCCCTGTAGCCAGATGATTCAGCTCCTCTCCTTTCCTTGTGTATGCCGAGCAGTGGATAGCAGAAACGCCTGCTCCCAGATGGAAGCAGTGGCAAAGTAAAGAATTTATAATTCAAGTAAGAAGGAAAAAAACAAGATGTTTTCACACTCACAAGGGCTCAGAAAATCTATTTTCTACTTTCCCTATTTGAAATAATTATTAGCAGGTGTACTCTAGCAAAAGAAACAAACAAAAAAGGAATCCACAAGGTAAGTATGTGATACAAGGAGGTGTGGTCAGCAGTGAAGTCAATCAAACATATTACTATGTTGAAATAATGACTGATTGTATAAAATACATATTTATGTCAATCCCAATCTCAATATGAAAGATTGTAGGAAGGACAAGGAGAAGAGGGAAGAAATTAAAAGCATCTTAGAATTGTTTCCTTGTTCACAGGAAAACAATCCAAAAGTCTATCAACTGGTGAATGGATAAACCATAAATGGTATATCCATGCAATGAATACTACTCAGCAATAAATAGGAACCAACTAGTGATACATGCAAGAATATGGATGAATCTTGAACACATTATACTAAGTGAAAGAAGGCAGACACAAAAGACTACATATTGTATGATTCCATTTACATGAAATTTCTAGAAAAGGCAAAATTCTGGACAGAAAGCAGATCAGAGTTTGCCTGGGATTAAAAGGGATATTGACTGCAAATGGATAAAATTTAACTTTATGGGATGATGGAAGAGTTCTAAAACTGGGTAGTAGTTGGTTGCACAACTGTACATATTTACTAAAAAATTACACTTACAAAGGACAAATTGTATATTAGACGTCAATAAACTATAAATCCAAATGATATAGGTTATTACTAAAATGGAAATAGAATGTATATCCCCTAGACAGTTAAAATAAAAGTGAAATAAATAAAATCTAGTTAATCTAAGAAAAGGCAAACTAGGGAAGAAAAGAAACAAGAAAACATGGAGTATAGTAAATAAAAAATTAGATGTCAAAATTTGTCCAAACTTATTATAACTGCTAATATTGTAAATGGATTAAATTTGTCCATTAAAAGACAGAGACCGTCTTTTTAAAATTAGGTATATACTGAATTTCTAAGAGATGTCTTTATAAAAACAATATTGAGAGGAGCTTGAGGCAATGACATGATTCAGAATGTGGCTTTGGGAATGGGTTTTTGGAGTGATTGAAAGAAATCAGGGAACTTCAGAATTAGAATGCTGAATACTATTATTGGAATGGTCTAGAATGATAGCAGGATTTGGAGTGGAGAGATTGAGGGGGAGTGTTCCTGGAGTAGAGGGATGACAGCAATGAGGAGTGTAGAAGAGTGGACTCAGTGGCATGACCCTTGAAGCAGGAAGTGTTTTCCACAGAAGTGGGAGAATAAATGTCCAAAACCGGCAAAGAGAAAGGAAAGGAATGATGACACCTCCTCCTAAACCTTTGCTTCATGGGATGAGAGGAGAAATTACCTCTTCTCAATGGGTTTGCTGGCAAAATAGTGTGTTAGGAAGAGAGCATCTTTTTTTTTTTTTAATCTTTAGCATTAATATAGTGCCAACTTCGCTTTTGCTACAAAAACATTATAATGTTGTTAACAATAGTCTATAAATTACATTAGTTATAGTAATGTATATAAAAAAGAATATGGGGTTTGGTTTTGTGAGATATGAATATGATTAAGCATTTTTTTCATTAATAAGGAGAACTTGACTGTATCATTAACTAATCTGTGTTCATCTGTGTATCTTTCTGAACATGGGAGGAACAGTTGAGTTGGTAGTTGGAAATGGATGAGAGGGAAGTGCCTGGACAGAACATTTCAGGGTTCCCATATATCACCTATACCTTCTCTTTTGAAATATTGTTGCCATGCTTCTTACTTTTTTTAAGTAGTTTTTAGGAGTGATGCTTCCATAATTTGTTCAGCTGCCTTTTTCGGTTATTTTATTTTATTTTGAATTTGAAATAAAGCTTTTTTTAAAAAAGGGAGCTAGTGAAAGCAAAGAAGGAAAGGTATATTCAGCACAGAAAATGAGATATAGGGAAAGCATCTAAGAATTAGGATTGCATTTGGTAATATGTGACAGAAACTTGACATCCAGCAGATTAATCAGATAGGGAATTTATTACTTTATGAAAGTAAACAAGTCTAAATATTTCAGAGTTGGTATTGTAGCTTCACAAGATCATCAAGGAAGGATCCTGCTTGCTTCTTGTGACACCATTCTTAGCATTTGGCTTTCAACCTCATGGTACGAAGACAGCTTCTGTAAGGCAAGGCATCGTGTTCTTCTTTTAGGCAGGAAAAAGAGAAGGGAAGAAGGCCAAAAGTGCGTGCCAGCCTGAGTCTGTTCCCTTTTAATAATTAAATAACAGCTTTCCTGGAAACACTTAACTAAACATTGGCTAAAATCATATCAACTGACCACTGCTAGCTTTAAGGGAGCCTGAAAAATAAAAATTGTTTGATCTAGGGCACAACGATGCTGTAAGCAAAATAGGTGTTCTGTTAGTAAAGAAGGAGAGTTAGTCAATATGGGACACTCAATTAGCAGTGAGTGCCAGAGTAGTCATATATTATAATCTCATTTGGCTCTTAAAAGGTACTTAAGATGGTTTTACAAAGATGGTGAGAAAATAGCAAGATTAAAAGAAAAGTATTAGAGATAAAGCAAAGGAGAAATAAGAATAAGGTTATAAGGTGAAGGCGGAAGTTTTCACTCACAAAATTGGCTCTAGGCTTTTATGGGCCAATTCAAAAGGAAAAACCTTTAAAGGAAACTCAATGTTCATGAATAAACTGGGGAATAGGTGAGGTGCTACAAAAGGCGTAGTAACAAGGGCTGGGGCGGATGGGCAAGCAGTGGTGAGAGTAAACTATAGGGGAGGAAGCACAAAGCAGTGAGAAGCATGGAGACAATATTTTAAAAAGAGACAGGATAGGTGATATATGGGAACCCTGTGTTTTATGCATGATTTTTCTGTAAACCCACAACTTCTCTAATTAAAAAAATAAAAACAAAAAAAGAGAGTATAAACATTGGCGGGGGAGGGCGGTTATGGTTTGCAATTTTGACAGTGACTGAGGATGAAAGAGACTAGAAGCATTTCAGGATTAATTGGCTTTGAGGTTCTCAACCGCCCCAGGGTAAGGTATCAGGTGATGTCAGCAATTAGGGAGATAAAGTCAAAGTCTAGGCCTCAGTCAAGAGTCGTTAGCTTTTACTAGGATTCTAAATAGAAAGTTGTACGGTAGTTGTTTTGTGCTCTTAAAGAAATATCTGGCCAGATGACAGTGTCATGAGTCCTAAAACATTTTCTCGCTCAATGACTAAGAGGGAAAGAGGCAGGAAAATGTGATAATTCTAAGGATGCTCACTTCTCAATGTAGTTTGGGGCCCAATGTAACTTGAAGGCTACAGTTTCCATTTAATGAAATTTGAAATTATCTAGTAGCAATCACATCCCTAAAACAGTCTCTCGACAAACAAAAATTTGTGGTCATTTTGCACCACTTCCATATGTGGTAATAATATAAGTACTATTGTATCTAAGACATGATTTTTTTTTTTTAATTGATTTACTTGTATTTTTAAAATTTCTGCACTTCTTGTTTTTAAATTCCAGCATTTAGCACAATGCCTGACAAATATTAGTTGCTTAATAGACATTTAATTCTTTCCAGTTTTTGTATCTTTTATTTGCTTCTCATAAAGTTTTTAAAGGAACATTTATGTTCCATGTGTGGCCATTAAAATGGGCTTATAAAATAAATTCTTCGTATAATAAAGTATTTTTAAAATCTGTTATAAAAGCTATTTCCAGACCTAAAGAGTTTGGAATATCAGATTGCCTTTTTGCATACTAATAAAATAAAAAATTTTTAAATGCAGTTTCTGAATATACCATTGACGTTAGAATTTTAGAAAGCAAATAATGACACTGTGAACATATTGCAGCTCCAGTAGTAGTTTAGTACAAGGGGATGCTAGAATTTCTTTGATGAAATATTTATCTATTCAGTATGTTCTCCCTGACTCCCCTCACTATCCACAATATTGCCCATTAATATCTAAAATCTATTTTACTTTCTCTAAATGCCTCATAACTCTTGAAGTAATGCATAAAAAGCAATGTTAAGTAAATCATCCTCTTTTTAACAAATTTTATTGTGGCAAAATATATATACATAAAATTTGCTATTGGTAAATCATTATTTTAAGATTTTAGCTTGTGTAAAGATCTAAATAGTCCCAAAATCAAGGGAAAAGCATCACCATATAATAATAACTAAAACAATAAATTTTAAAATGACCATAGCTTTGTATCACTAAAACTTAATAGCAGACAGTATTTCATTACAACAAAAAAAATCACCTGCAAACAACCCAATTGACAAAGAACTTCATTTTAAATGTGTGCATTATGTTAGCTAAAATAAAACAATATAGTGCTTCCTTTAGTAAAAGTGAAGGATTTCTTACAGAAATGTAGAATCAGATAGTCACATTCAAAGACAATTTCAAATATTAAGATATAAATTCTCACTAAACTTATCTATAGATGCAGTGCAATCTCAATCAAAATACTAGCAGGATTAATTGTAGTTAAGCTGATTCTAGAATTTATATGTAAAAGCAAAGGAACTAGGATAGCCAAAACAATTTTGAAAAATTAAAATGTTGGAGGATGCACATTATCTGATTTCAGGACTTACTGTAAATCTACAGTAATCTGAACAATGTGTTTTTGGTGAAAGGATAGACACATATATCAGATGCACAGAATAAAGCCCAGAAATAAACCCTTACAAATATGGTCAATTAATTTCTTTCTTTTTTTAAAAAATAATGACCAAGGTTATTATTATTATTATTCATTAAGCTTCAGTATCATTACAGAAAATGTATGGTACAGGGTTATTTAACCTTATTTTTTTCTTTCCTCTTAATTTCCACATGAATGCTGGTAACACTGATATCTGTACAAGATCAGTTTTTGATTTTATTTTTTGTTCTGTACAGTTTTAAATGTATTTGTTGAAAAAGGCTGTCAGCACTTAGAGCATTCCCCCCCACCCCCAGTTTGTTCAAATAAAAGGTATCCAGTTACTGCCCAAGACTACTGTGTGGTGAGGCTACTGGGGTGAGAAACCTCCCTGGGTGGTTCTCCTAGAGGCGAGGCAGGGCCTCTATCTAGTCACACTTCTTTTGGCACTGTGCATGTAAATGCAAGATACATGATAAAGAACAAGCAAAAGCTCTCTGAAAAGTGATTATGAAGCCAACTAAGAAGGGAAACCCAAGTGTTGCCTACACTAGTATAAATAAGCAGACAGCCTTGATTTAAGAGAATAAGTAGCTGTATTTTAAGGATGAGAAATACACAAGTTCAGCAGGCACTTACTGCTATGTATTAAAGCTATTGCTATCAGACCTAGCATTGAACACACAAAGCAATTTGCAAGAAAGGAAAATTTTGCTTTGATATAATCAGAACAGAGCTGTCTGTTAAGATTTATTTTTTAGGTGATTTTTCTTTAAAAGATATTTAAATTCATTTGAAATATAGTTATGTTGACTATAGAGATCAACTTTTATCCAAATCAGAAAAACTAGCTGTGCCGTTGCATATTACAGGATAGAGTCGATGATACGTGGACTTCATCAAAGCTTTCTCCACTGGTAACCATCATGGCCTCCCAATGACCATGACATCCACCACTTCACCCATGTGGAGCTCCATGTGCTGCTGTCTCTGCATCAACAAGCCATTGGCACTGCACATGCTCCTTAGATGGATGCTCATCTGATTACCAGCACTCTGTGCCCAAGGCAGTGGTTCTTGGTGATGACAAATCAGTATACACTGGTGGAATTCTGTGTGAGGATCCAGTTTTACATCACATGATAACCTAGCTTTGATGATGGTTGGCCAAGGATCCAAGATGCTATGCATCTTTCTCAGTGCAGGCACAAAGATTATTTTCTTACACCATCAATACCCAAAGTTGCAATGTTGTTGGCAGGCCTGGTTTCATTAAAAAAAACCCTGCCAAAATGGCAAGAGGTCATCTTTGGGATTGAGCAGCTCATTCCCTGTTGACATGACTGCAACCACTGGAAACTTATTAACATCAACCTCTGTGACACCTACAGTTTCCAGAAGAACAATCTCTTAGGGGCCCATGTGGGTTCCTTTGGCCAAAAGTGTTCCCCTCTTTTAATGTCATGGGTCTGATATCTTGGCCTGGCCAAGCTTGCACCAAAATTTGCACTTCAAGTTCTTCTTGATGGCATTCATCATTGATTCCCTGATTAAGTTCAGTATCTTCCACTTGTATTACTGCATCAGCACCGCAGGGGATTGGAGCACCTGTTGTAACCTGTATGACTTGTCTTGGCATTACTGTCTGAATTGCCTGTCCACGAGTTTTGGATTCCTTCCCCAATGATGAAATGGTCTCCTGGGCCATCAGCAGCTCAGACAGCATAGCCGTCTTTCACTGGTGCTGGGAAGGGGGGTAGGTTGTCTTTTGCGTATACATCTTGAACAAAGACTCACCCTATTCCATCTCATTAGTTGATGATTTCTGTCATTTACAGGACTGGAAGCTTTGTCCATTGATGCCAGGGGAAATGGAGACATGCAGTGTCTTCTAGCCACCTTGGTGATATTGACATCACTGTGACTGACTCTGGGAATATTCTCCTTGCTGCTCCACCTGGACTGGACTTTTGGTGTTGGACAAGAAGCTGTAGAGGCGAGAAGTAGCCTGAGCACAAGGCGATTTGGAAGTAGTGCTGAAGGATGCTGTGCCTTGTGGAAGCACCTGAACACCATGAGAAATGATGGAGTCTAGAATCTGTTCACCTTCATTGTCTGTTGCACGAGTAATTGATGAGAATACTTAATGAAACCAGGGATGGGCTGCTCACTGTGTGCCATGGTGTAGCAGTTTGTTATTGTTTATGAATTCCAAAAATAGATATTGGATTATATTTGTAAACTGGTCTGTTCCTCTGGGCATATTAGCTTATATTGGATTCAGAGGTTTCACTTTTACTTGATTAAATAATGATTAAGGCTTTGATTGGGCCATGCCAGTAGGGGGCAGGGACTCACAGAGAAAGGGACATGGCAGAGGAGTTAGTAGGAGTTTTGTTGCTGAAGTTCCAGGAAGTAAACACACAGGAGAAGAACACAGAGGAATAGAGATAGCTCCGAAGACATGGCAGAGTCCCCGGGAAGAGAGATGAGCCTGATAGTCTACAGCTGACCTTGCAAAGAGAACAGAGCAGCTGAGCCCAGAGAGAAACAAGCCCCAGGAGAGATGAGGCTTATCCCAGCCTACAGCTGATATTGGAAGAAGCTGGGACCACAGAGCCTTAAGAGGAAGAGGAAGGCTGTACGTCAGCAGCCATCTTGTTCCAACACGTGGCAACAGACTTTGGTGAGGGAAGTAACTTACACTTTATGGCCTGGTAACTGTTAAGTTTCTACCCCAAATAAATACCCTTTATAAAAGCCAACAGATTTCTGGTATTTTGCATCAGCACCCCTTTGGCTGACTAATGCACATGGTAATAGCAGGACTGATGTAGAATGGATGCTTCTTGGCAGCAATGGCTGCTCTGATAAAGCAACACCACTGTCTTTCTTTTCTTCTTCCTCTTCCTCACTTTGAACTCCTTTGTCTTCTGTCAGTTTATGAGGGCTGGTAGTGGGAGGAGGGGAAAGTGGAGGTGGTGGAGAATCTTCAAGTTCATCATGCACCTCCTTTACTTTTACAATGGCATCACATAAAAGGTCGATGGTATGAGGTAGAGCTGGCAGTATGAACTGAAAGCATTCCTGAGATTCTTTCTGGCTACCTGGCAAGTTAATCACGAGAGTTTTCCCTCTGATTCCACGTACAGGCCTAGAGAGCATGCCCAGAGGTGTAACATTAAGTGATCCCATCAGCACTGCCAGGGCCATACCTGGTGCTTCCCATCCTATTACCTCTTTTGTGGCCTCTGGAGTGACATCATGTGGTGCCAGCCTTGTTCCTCCAGTTGTTAGTATCAAATTAAGTTACTTTTCATCACACCAATCTATTAGGGTTTCCTTGATTTCTTCTATTTCGTCTGGTATGATCTTGTGTGCTGATATAGCAGGAGTTCTTAGCTAGGAGTCCATGGACCCCCAAGGAGTCCATCAATTGAAAAAAAACCAACTTACTATGTTTATTCTCACTGACCTCTAACTGAAATCTGGCATTTCCTTTACATATGAATGTATGTAGTAAATTACAGTAGTAATCATTTCATATCACATTACAGTTGTTGTATATCTCAAAAAATCACTTACATTCATCATACTTCAGAATTATGGTAGTTGTTAGACCCAACGCTAGTTGAGTATCATAAAACTATCTGCCACTACATTCTGAGAGGGGTCCATGGTTTTCACCTGACTGGCAAAGGGGTCCGTGGAACAAAAAAGGTTAAGAAACCCTGTGACATAGTTCTACCAAACAAAAAAGGATCTTGTATCAGATCTTTGAGATTTATCCAACTGTGCTCTTCTGCGAGAGTCCTGAAAACAGCTATCACTTACTATAAGGACTCTGACATGGATTTGATGGTCATGGTTAGTGAGAATCATTCCCTCAGGCGCCATGTTTCTGGCCC